>JABFDZ020000047.1:4090042-4106418 GCA_019775955.2 Pollimyrus isidori | reverse complement strand
CCCCCCCCCCCCCCCCCCCCCCCCCCCCCCCCCCCCCCCCCCCCCCCCCCCCCCCCCCCCCCCCCCCCCCCTCTCTGCAGGCGTGAAACTGAGCAGAAATAAAGCCATGGTTGCCATCTTGATATCTCCTCCACCGGAAAGGTGGTGGCAGCCAGGCAGAGGAGCCCCCGAAAATGGCACACTTCTGCCTAGCCACGATTCACACCCCGGCTGATTTCAGGGAGAGCCGCCGTACAGCACTCCCTGCCACACAGGTCCAGCCACCCCCCTCCACCACAAAGCTCCGACCCTCCTGCCTGGCCTTTGATAAGCACTACGTCGTGATATCAGGTACAGACGTGTGCCTGACAAGCAGATTAGCCAACTATACGCTTCCCGGGTCATGTAATATCACAGAGAAAAACTCCTTGGCTGCCAGGAAGACTCTCTCTCCTTCTCTGTCATATTAGTCCTGAGCTGGAGGCCGATGAGGGTGGTCATCAGACAAAGAAGACTGCCTCCCCATAACCAAACAGGCTGCATTTGATTTTACAAAGTACAGACGACTAGGGATTATGCAGTGAAACATCACTGTGGTAATGCACAACATAAATTGCAGGGGCAGGGGGAGCGTGTCCTGTCCATGGCTGTTTTGTATGCAAAGTGTTACGTTTCCAAACGTATAAAAAAAAAAATCTGAGGTCTCTGAAGGGAGGCTAACATAATGGTGACCATGGCAACATAATTCTGAAATAGAACCCCTTTTGTGGGTGAGAATTCCGTTCTGAATGGCACATTTCCATGGGATTGCCAGGCTCTTGTTCTGCCCATATAACTAGGAAATGGACCTATTGAGCAGAGGCCGGAGCTGGCTGAATGTATGTGTCTTGCATTATTGTGAGGAGTCCATAGGGGATAGACATAGAATATGCTTTCAGCGGGCCTCGGTGCTATAGAAGCGTACTGTGCGACATAAGACGTGTGTCCAATTTATCGTTATTTAATAAGATTTAGGAGTCCCAGAGCTGTTAGCCAAAGCATGGTAAACATCTTTTATGTAGAAGCACATAAACACCGTAGTGAAACATCACCCATCATCCCAGCTCTCAAACTAGCATCTCCCCCAGGAACAGCACACCAACCCCACTCCAGAGCACAATGCAATTTCCAGCTCCAGCAGAGGATGCAAAGCAAGCTTTTCTAGAAAAAAAAATGGGAAAAAGACATGGCTTCTGAGGGGATTTGTTGACTGGTGCAGTGTGTGGTGACACGCTGATAGGAGTGGCATGCCACGGTCACCTATTTTCACGCTTTCCTGCTGTGTGCTGGTGAGGCATAGCGTGGCTCACACCTCTGGACACATCTCTCTGCCCCCCCTTCCCATACAACAATACCGGGCTTCTTAAGTTGCCTCTTCACCCGAAAAACGGTTCCCCTGATGTGTGAGTAAACACACTTGATGAAGGAATCGTCAGTCCTGGCATCAAAAGAAGGACTAATAGTAGTTTTGTGTCAGATCAGCTGCCTAGACAAACTTATTAGCCAGTCCCGTGGAACGACCACAATAGTACCACAATAAAACCACTGATTCACTTTTTGAAGCCAGCTGCCCAATGAGCTGGTCGTGAAACATTCCAGCGCCTTACTATAAAAGGTGATCCTTCAGATCGCTGGGCCACGGCAGCTATAATAAGACGTCACTAAAGTGACACCAGGAATCAGGTGGGTGGACTCTCAGGCAGAGGCTCGAAAAGGATTTAACTCAGTTTACGGTTTTATGGCTGTCACAGTTACTGAGGGTTGTTTCTAGCTAAGCTAAATGCCAAATGCTATGAATAAAGGTCAGATCAGTCCACTTCCTTATGTATTCTGCCTACAGGTACAGCTCTGGTTTGGGTTCCATCTCTGGGCTGTGGAGGACATGCGGGGGGTGGCTTCTTTGCTAAGGGTTTTGCTCTGTGTGATCCTGGAAAGCCTGTCTCCACTTGCCCAATGACCTTTCTGCGGATGAAGGCAGCTGCCCACCCCTGCCAGCCTGGCTCTTCCAGAACTGGGAGTCTGTCTGCCTCTCTGAGAGCTCAGTGTCCATCTCCTAGCCTGGGAAAGCCATCCCAGCTAACACTAACCTGCTGCTATCTCCAATTCAAAACAGACCATTAAATAGAAGTCTACATTGATGATAAACTATTATGACTTAATGCAGCACGACGATGGAGCGTATCTTGAGCTCAGTGTTGGCCTCACACGCAGCCTCCTGCACCAGAGCAGCGAGTTAATGGGCCAAGATGGCCTTCAGTCTACTCGTTCAACCAGAACATAGAGGTCTGCCGCTTCTGTTCCGGGTCACTCCCCCTCCCCAGCCACATGTCAAGCTGTCCAATGTGAACCAGCTGCCATCAGACCTCAGAAGCCACCGTCAGACCACATACAAATAAACATTAAAGCAGAGACACCTAGATGGACACAAAGACACACCCACAACATGTATGCTTATTTTCAGTCACATGTAAATGCTTCAGAAGTACTCCCTGTATTGGGAATCTTGTCCAGTTACTGGGGTTGGTGAAGGGGAACTATTGAGCTTATTGTCTTTGGAAAGCATCCTGCCTTTTGCTGTCTTCCAAAGGACTGTGGTCTTTAGAAGATCATTCCCCACCCATTACAGAAGCAAAAGCAATGAGCCCAGCCTCCGAGGAACACAGAACCATGGTGGTAAGTTTGAGTACTGACACAAGTGCTCAGCATCTTCACCGAATACCACATTTGTATCGTCTGTCACGAAAGCGTCGTGTGCTGCAGTGGTGATCACATTGGAGGTCTAGAGGAAAGGTTTTTTAAATCCATTTTAACTCAAATCCACACCCACAGACGACACAAGCACCTCACATTCAGCTCACAGGCCTTGGCACTTCTTTCATCACCTCCGTCAGTAGAGGTGTACACTTTCTCCAAGTCTATGGTTTGGTTCAGACATTGGATGAATAAGAAAATTCAAGGTTTTATTAATCACCAACAATTTGGAACAATAAACAGAACAACACTAAAGAACATGTTACTATTTCCATATTACCTAACTTCACATAAAATACTTTAATCTGCTGGATAACCAAAATGTTCCCATGCCTTGAATCTCAGGGATATTGTCCATCTTCAGCTAATGAAGCTAGCTGGTGTGATCCATCAATCATGATGACCAAAATAGTCACATGACACATGCAGTTGAAAAATCAGTAAAATAGATGTAACAGAAAATACAAAATACACAGCTTGCCATAACTTTAAATGTAACAATAACATTATATTATAGTGTGAAATGAAAAATGAGTTTTGTGACATTACTAGCGTAACTGAGAGTTCAACAGGCTGCACCTGCTGCAGGTTGGGGGGGAGTAGATATCGCGTTTCTATCTTCCAGAACCGTCTGTATGGCAGTTTCGATCTGTTTCTGAAGCGTTACACCGTTACACATCTGCCAGGCATTTGAATTTCCTCGAAGGGGGTTTGCCCTCAGCTCAACATGAACCCCTCACCACCACCACAGGGACTTCAACATACAAGACTCAAGCACATTGTTTCACAATATATTTAATTGTGTAAATACACAAATAGTGGGTTCTGAAAGCGGTAGTTATTCATGACAAATTTTTAAGACTATTTTACAATCACAAGGTTAAGACTAGTCCTATACAAGCTCATAAGCCAGCTAACCAGATAAATAGGTAAACTGTTGCCACTGACAGCACAGTTAAACCATGACAAAATCTTCATTACTAAACTCAGTAAGCCAGCATGACCACAACTGTCCCCTCAGCACTGGAGCTGGACGACCAATTTGGGACAATTTAACCAAGCAATGAAAAGCAATCTGAAGTGATTTTTTATATATATACCAGACGTCAAACCCCTTCAGGGTAAATCTAGCAGAACGACACATGCTTGTTATTCCACGCTGACCTTCGGGTACTACAGAAATGAGTGTGAAATAAAATAAATATTAGCACGGCGGATCTGTTGAAGGTCAGAGCTAGCGGCTGACAGGCAGAGGGACGGGGGCTGTCTAGCCAGTGATGTCCTCTGCGGTCTCCGCCCATTGAGGAAGAGCTGCCATCCATGTCCCCAGGCTCATGTGAGCTCTGTGTGTGCTTGCTTTTCCATCTATAGATAGAAAAACTGGAAAAGCAGACATTGTAGGAACGTCCCCGTAAACCAAATACTTCAGGGGCTTAAAAAAGAAACAAAAGAGTTGGTGTTTAACTGTGGTTCCAAATATAATGCTTTTTTGAGTTTAAATGATTAGTGTGAATAACTCCATTAAACTGTTCAATGTGAAGTCCCCTCAATTTATACATTTTTCATTTGTGGGCGCCTTTCTGAAACCCAAGGTCACCTTACAAAACAATAAAAGACAGACAATAAAAACAAAAAATAAAAATAGTTAATTACATAAAGAACAATGGGTCTAAAGCGAGTAAACCAGCTTAAACAGATGAGTTTTCAGTCTCGAATTAAACAGATTAAGAGAATCAATATTTCTGATATCCAGAGGTAGCGAGTTCCAAAGCCGAGGAGCAGAATGACTAAAAGCTCGGTGTCCCATGGTGGTGAGACGGGCGGAAGGAACAACAAAATGGGTAGCGGAGGATGGTCTGAGAGATGGGGATGGGGTGGCAATGTGAAGCAGGTCAGATAGATAGGGAGGAGCGAGCTTGTAAATGCATTTGAAAGTGAGAACCAGAATTTTTAAAATTATTCCACTTTCTATTGGCAACCAGTGAAGCTGTTACCAATGTCACCACATGTGTAAATGCCTGCATCTTTTGACAGGTCTTGGCTAAATATGTGGGTGTCCATGTGTATATGTATCTCCACAGGGACAACACACTGATTTCATACATTGCAAGAGGTGCTACAGTCTGCTTTAAAAATGGAAGCCAGGTGCCTTTCTGTGAGCTGTTTTGTTTTGGTGGACAGTGAGGATTTGAGGGCTTAGACCGATGTCTTGAAGTGGAATGATGGTTGTTGTTTTTATTCACGTGGTGATGGGGAGACTTAAGGGGTGCTGTGTGGAAGATTGGGGCTCCTTCAACTGGTATACTGGGGCTCTCCCTGCGGGGTGGGGGGGCACACACTCAGTTACAGGTTGTGGACCATGACAGTCTCACTCTGTGGGTTTTATCCAGGGGGGAGGGATAGGAAAACGAGAGGGTCGGTTTGATAATGCTGACTGCCTCCCAGAATAGGAGAAAAACCAGGCTGTAAAATATTTAAAAGCACTTTCAGTGCCTCATGTTTGACCGTCAGGTAAGGGAACAGTTTGCTATGGGTCCACTCCACTTAGCATGGAGGGTGGTTTATAAAAAGAGTGTGGCATTCTCGTAAATATCAACGCTTTTTCAACACTTGATGCCACTGCATGACAGAGGCCCCCGCTGTACACAGATTTGTGTGTAGATTAAATTATACCCACAAACAATGTCCCAGCCAAGTGCTAAATGCCTGGTCACTGGAGGCAGATCACTGGTTGAAGAACGTTGCTGATGTTTAATTGTGTAAAGTTACACTCATGTAATTGCTTGTCCCTTACAGCAAGGCAACAGAGCCTCAGCTATTGACTTCATTATACAACAAAGCTTCAGCCAGGGGAGTAGGTGAAGGGCTCTGTCATGGTGACTGCACACGGTGGACATGACTGGGAGAGACAGTGAGGCTACTGCACTCCCACGACCCCCCCCACAGCCCATTTGCTGACATCATTTGCCATAGGAGAGTTCCCCACTAAGTCTGTTAGTTTATTAGTTTATTCTGAACTCATCTCCCCGTTCTAAAATCACATCACATCTCTGTAACATCTCAAAAAATGCAAATCTAAGTGAAATTAGTCATAATGCACTCATGTCAGAATTGATAGGTACAGCAGAGACAAAACATTTATAATAATATAAATGTTCAAGTACATTTTTGGAGGATGCAAAAATAAGTGAGTAACAAATGGTACAGTGCCACATGATGCCTGGGCAGATATTCAAATGCCAAAATAAATAAGGAGTATCCGGAGTATAAGTAAAGCAGCCATCGTCTCATAGCACCAGTGGATTTTATTGGTGCAGGAGGCCACTCTTGTCTTAAATTCAATCTGTTAACTCAATAGAATAGAATTCACATATCTTAGGGAAATTCATTTTTGGTTCCAATCTACTCTTGGAATCTGGTTTTGTTGAATTAGATTCACTTGTCTCCTCAAACAGGCTGTATTCTTTTCATCTGCTTTTTAAAGGACTGCTCACTTAAGTGATAACCTTTGAGAGCTGGAGCTCTTGACAATGCTACCTACTCGGACCATTTCCCTAATTCCAAATCCATTGTCTGCAGTTATTCCGCAGGGATGAAAGCGGAAAAGGACCAGCCGGCTTATTCCGATTTTCACTCATTTGTGGTGAAGATTGAAACACACCTCGCTATTCAGTCCCAACATTAATAGGGAGCGATTGTCTTCTTCTGAAGGGAGATGAGTGAGGTAGATAACTGATCTACGTCAAAGAACTTTGAAAACACAGACAAGGAGCTTTCATATAGAGCTCCTCAGCTCCAGAGATGGGATTGCGGTCTGCGCGGACACCTACACCAAAGCCCCTTTCAGACATACCCTGTGACCCTGAACTTTTCTAGACATAACCCTGATGACAGATGTCCAAATCAGCTGTGCTGGACATTAAACTGACTTTATCCTGCTAGCTGTCTAGTAGAAAGGCCAGGTAATTTCCGACTAAGCCCTACGTGTGATTGGAGCAGGAAACTCACTGCGACCGAGCGAGCATGTCGATGATATAAACATCTGCAGGTGAAGAAGAAGGGTCATTTACACCCCAACGAATATGGCTGACTGGAGAGATGACGATGTTCAGGAACTTCTCTCAGTAAGTGCCGACACCAAAATTGTCCGACAGATCCACAGAATGGCAAGAGAGTTGTGTATCAAACTGGCTACTTGACCGCATACAAAACACTGCGATTTCCGCAGCATACTTTTTGCATCATGTCCTGCCTCCTGCATGCACTACCCCAGCGGCACCCTCATCTAAACCAACCGGAGTGTTTCTAGTATGTGTTAATGCATCTGACGCAAAGTCTCCAGTTCTGTGCCAACCATGTTTCAGAAAATGTCCAGACCTGATTCTCCAGATAATGTCCAGAGTTCATGCTTTAAAATGAGTCGGTAAACAGATCTAACATTAATCATCCTCAGTCTCTATACCCTAAGAACGTTACTCCATCTTAATTACATGCAAGATGTATGCAATGTATGCAGGGAGGGTGAATGTCTTATCCTGGTGCCCATTTAAGACTTGTAGCATATGCAGTTAGCAGCTTCTGTTCGTCCTCCAGGAGACTGGTGCTGGGAGTTTGGCAAGGCACAACAGACAGACAGCCCCATCTCTATCCTGTCTGTCTTTATCTCTCCCGCTCTCACATTTTCTGTCTCCATCTGTCTATACCCCTGACCCCCAGCATGTTGCCGTGAGTTACCACGACAAGCCGTCTCCCCAAGCATGACGGAGGAGAAGCCCAGTTTCCTGCTAATCCAAGATTCCCATTCTAACCCTTCCCACCCTCTGCACCATGCCTGTCAACCTGACACCGTCTGCCCCCTGTGTGTTGGCTTCCTCTCCAATGCAAACTCGATAAGGTAAGTAGGAGGAAGAGGACCAAACTGCACTACGATCCAAAACACATTCACAAAGAAATTTAATTAATTTTGAGCTTAACGGTACATTGCATTTTGTTTATATGGCACGTGTGCATGACTAATGGTAATATAATTTTCCTTCCTTGACAACTCAAAGACAATCATACCCTCCAGCCCCAGCTGCACAGCTGGAGTTTACACTTCAGGGCTGGCAGATGGCCGGCTGGCTTCCACTGACATCTCACTGGGTCAGCTTAACCGCTATTTGCTCTGGGAGTGCGGCTGGTAGATGAAGGTGTGGGAAGATCCCAAGGAGTAGATGCTTCCCTGCCTCCATCTTTGCCCGCGGCTGCTTTCAGAGGGGTGAGGAAGGCACACAGACGGCGCTGTGACTTCACCACCTAGGCCTTTCCTCCCTCCTGTGGCTCAGTAGCTGAATTATTGAGCGCTCAACAGCAAATTAAGGTGTGGGGGGGGTGATGCTGAGGCAGCCTACGGGAGGCTGAGGACACATGCGAGCCTCTCTCCCGCTCGTTCTCTTTTCTTGTCACACACTGACACAGGCAGCTCCCAGACTCTGTTTGAACTCACTCAGAGTGCACAGAAGATTCTGGAACATACTGAGAATGTGAAAATTGTAATAACGTGGCTACATTTGCCTTTAGCACAGTATTTTCAGTCATAGCCACATTTAGCAGGTGAGCAAGTAACCCCTACAGAACCAAAGTGTAGATGAGGAAAAAGGGTTTCGCGGATCTAAAATGGGAGACTGGGGTGAGTGGGTATCTTGGGGGCCGAGCCGAAGTGAGCTGATGACCCCACTCATTCAATAAATCTGTCCCAAATTGCTTTTGTATAGTAAACATGACCAAACCATGCATCCAGTTGCCTTCTTGTGTATTTTCCCTCTGCTGACACCAAATCTGCTGTCTTGTTTTTGTTCCTTCCTGCTGCTTCTGTCACACACACACACTCCCGTCCCCAAACAAGGTACCCATTTCATCCTCCCGTTTGCCTGTCACATGCTTCTGTTCACTGGCCCATCCCATACCGAGTATTACAGCAGACAAGCGCCACAGCCGCTTCTGCTTACGGATCTACATTCATATTCAGTGTTGATAAACCCCCGTAAGCTCCATCCGCCTGGGACTCAGAAGGGACTCTCGGACAACTAATATATCTCAGGAGTAGCCAAGGATGAAGGTGTCTTCAACCAATCGATCAGCTTTAGGTACCTCTTCACCTCACTACAACAGTAATGGCAAAGATCTTTGTACCTTAATAAGACAGTAGGTACAGCA
Source organism: Pollimyrus isidori (assembly GCA_019775955.2). Classification (NCBI taxonomy): domain Eukaryota; kingdom Metazoa; phylum Chordata; class Actinopteri; order Osteoglossiformes; family Mormyridae; genus Pollimyrus; species Pollimyrus isidori. The sequence goes on along the minus strand of JABFDZ020000047.1, from coordinate 4,097,454 downwards.
AAATAAAAGAATGAAGAAAAGGAAGTGAAGGAAACTTAAACCCACAGTTCACATTGACTGAAAACTACTGCATTGCAGGTCTTCAGAGGGCCCTGGGGATTGTGGGTAATCTGCAGTATCGCACAAACTTTCACAAATCCTTTAACTCCGGTTGTGGTGTGGCAGCCAGTTTTCTGAACACACTCGCACAATCATGAAATCAAAGGGTGTTTCCCGCAAAATCTGTTGCGACACCCCTCTGAGGATCCTGAGGTCAAGGAAGGTCACAGACTGAGAAAAGAGGATACTTCTGCCCTCTTCTGTCCAAACAGGTCAGAGCAGGACCTGGCTCATCCCAAGATGGACCTGGCACAACACAGTTCTCCACATATCTAATCTGACCAGCCAGGCAGCAACAAGATTAATGGGCCAATTATGGACTGTCCTCCAGCCGGTTAAAAGTACAGCGACAAAATAATCACAAGCCCGACAAAAAGTCAGGCATGGGTAGCTCTGCTTCCCCTCCCCAAAAGTGACCTGATTAGGATGACTAGAACAGATGTTACGCTTTATGAATGGCCAACACAACAAACTGACAACATTCTTCTCTAACAAGTCCAGTGTGATGCTTGTCGACTGACAAGGGTTTGGACGGGAAAGACAATCTGGGGCTAATTAAATGAAGAAGCTGGAACACAATGCGGTAAGCCTTAACAAAAATGAAATTCACCATAAAAACGTGAATGTGAAAGGATACAGTGAAACATTTGGACAGGATAATGCTGAGGTAAATGTGTTTAATGTCTCTCACGCTCATCGACCCTAAATGTACACATAATCCTTCAGATATCACGTTTTAAACGCTTATAATTTCAACACACTCTATCCATCAGAGACAACATTAAGAGCACATTTAAAGAGCACGATTTTGAAAATGTGATTTTCATCTATCTATCTACTAGAGGTGTGAACCTTCACTGGTCTCACGATTTGATTACAGTTATCATGTCAGCAAATCAATCTGATCAATCTTGATGCATCACTATGCATCCCATTAATTTTTCTAAATTCACATCATATTTCCAAATACAACTACAAGCAGTGAGATGTAAGCTCCTGTTTTTATTTAACCGGAAAATGTAACAGAAATTGTGACATTACATTAAATTGTGAACTGAAACAAAGAATATAGACATAACTTATCAAAATGTAAGCAGAAACTGTGAGCTACCCGCATCTCGGAACAAACATGACTGCCTCCATGAATGTGCTGCTGTGTGTTGCATTATATTTTAGCAGATTTTTTCTGAGAGACAAAGAAACACAAACTAGTCAACCGCATTACAAGCTTTATAAAATATTTTAGTACATTCATAGTGATATTCTTTTATTCGAGAGGCAAACAAACTACAAACAAACCAAAAACAGTAACAAGTAAAAATCTGATATTGCATGATAGGATACTGTTTACGGTCATGGATGAAATGATAGAGAATACCATATGTATTCTCTAAATCGAACACGTGCAGTTACATTTAAAACTATTAATACATTTAAGAAAATAAACATTTTTAAATTTTTATAAAATAGAATTCCTGTTGAGTGTGTAAGCCACCATGTTGAAATTACGTCACAGGGGCAACTCGGGCAACAAAATCTTGCCGACTTCAACGTCATAAGAGGCGCGTTTCCAAGGGGAAGTGACGTTTTTCGTGACGTATCGTGACATTTTCATCCGAGTTCCGACTTGGAGAGAAACAATCAAAAGCTCCATTACTCCTACACTGAGCAGCGCTGTACTCTGATCAGGCAGCCACTACCGGAACTACTTTTTAACTAGAATTTTTATGCCGCCGCCAGAAAATCAGCAAGCGATGTCATTATGATATAATCGATTATGTCCTGTCACTTCATTGATGCAGAATCGTCCACGTCTGCATCGAAATGCATTGATTATGAGATTAATTTCAACATCCCTACTATCTAGCAACACACACGCACACACATATAGACACATGTCTATTTATCTATTTGTCTGATCAAGCTGAGGATCTGTTTCACCAGAAGATGAGCCATGAAAACGCCGGTTCTGGTCTGCAGGGTGCCCGCCGCCCCCACCCCACCACCACACGATGACACTTCTTCAATTTCTTAAAGGAAAAATCAAGGGGGTTTTAATCGTTAAGCAAGAGTTGAAGGAAGTCCTTGTCCTTAAAATGCAGCGCGGATTTAAGGTAACCAGGTGTGCACGTCTGAATCCGGAGCCACTGCTGCGGAAAACGACTATACACACACACGAACACACATCGCCACTCGAGGGCTGTTTTCCTTTAAAGAGTGTGTAGAGCCGCCAAAGAGAAGGCTTTGAAATGTATTAAAAGAGCCTTGATTTCCCAACAGAGCCTCAAAAGGACCCAAAGAAAAAGGGAAATGTCTTTACCAGCCTTGATGATAACCTTTTTTCCAGTGCAAGCGAATGTTAGTGCTAACGTGTCATTACTTCGTAGTTACTTCAACAAGACAGAAAGTGTCGTTTAATGAAAATTCAGCAAGGAGATTTACCCCTTCAATAATCTCAAATTTCCATTCTTTTCAAGCACTATCAGACCAAACTTCAAGCCTCGACCGCCCAGCATCATTAGCACACTGAAAGCCCCGCATTAGCAGCTGTGTGAGGTGATATATTAACAGCAGGCATAGAATGTTGTCCAAGGAAAAGAACGCAGCAGCACCACATGTGGCAAGTATCGTGTATTACAAGGTGGGAGCACAATGTAAGCCATGCGGCAACAGTAATAAAATCTCACCAGACTGTTTATTTGTCCGACATACATTACTTTTGCTGCAACCAATTTCAAAGACTTGTACCACTGATAGTCTGTTTTTGGGTCTTTATCATCTGTGCGGTAAAGCCACGTGCCTTGTGTTCAGTGACCCACAGCGAACACCTAAGACCTAAATGAAAGTGGAAAGCACTGAGATCTATGTTCGCGTTTCGCACTTTCAACATTTCATTTTTCCCCTGGATCTTGCTGTTTTTCCGAGAAGCAAAAAGGCAGTCCTGACGAGACTTTGGATTTGTTTGATGGAATTGCTCTGTGAAATCAGTCATGAAACAGGCCTTTTTAGCAGCCACATTCATAACCTAAGACTATAACCCTCCCCAAATGACATTACTTATGCATTCCACAAGGAAAGTGTTATTTGCTGAAATCATATGAGTGACATTAAATAATTGACAGCATATTATCCACTGCATATACCATAAGGGAAAAAAATTACTAACCTTGGGATTGTCTAGCATAATCTAGTCTGACTTATTTAAAAATCACTCTAAAAAGTGGCAACATACATATTTATAGTCCTTTGAGTAATGGTTGTGGTGTTTTCAAACATGACTTATTGGCATGGAAGCTCACTGTCCTGGCTGATGTCATCTACACAGCAGATTAAATCATGTAAAATGATTTCTGAAAGTTAAATAAAACAAAAAAGCAAAAGTATTATTAGTGCAGGCCTGTCAAAACCTGAAGGTCTATGGACCTGGTCTTTTGAGGTGCGACCATTCAAAAGCGTTTTAACAGCCTGAACATTGAAAAGTAAAAAACTGCAGGATCAGACCCTGGAGTGCTGGATTTTGAGTGTATGTTGATCTTGTATAGGAAATGAGCTGCATGGTTACACTGTAGCATAGGGGACCCAGTCCAATTCGTCCCAGGGAACCTCAGGGGTGGAAGGTTCCATTATACTGGCTTTGCTTGAGAAGAGGAGGGAGGCATGATATTGGCTGAAGCCCGAGTAATTTGTTCAGCTCAGCAGCCAAGGGAGCGTCATTAGATGCGTCTCCCAGGCCAGGACTGAACCACACAAAGCTGGAGGAAAGTTACAATCATCCCTGTGTGTTTTTATCTCCCCTGTCACGGAATCATCCAAAGAGAGAGAGCAGAAAGAGAGAAAAAAAAGCAGGGAGGGGAGTGATGGAGACAGAAAGAGACAGAGTGAGGTGACAGGTGTCCCAGCTCCACTGTACTCCATCATGGAGTGGTAATGGTTTCTTGCGAACATGAAACACATGGACATACGGCTGTGGCTCTCCTGAGGTGGTCAGATGTGAGCAGTAGGTTGCCTCACAAACAGTGCTGGATAATAATAGATTGGGGTGGGATGGGAGAATGATGTTACAAGAAACAGAGAAGAGGCAAAGGGGCCATGCAATGACTGCTCAGCTCCATTTCATCATCATATAATTCTGCTGTCATTACTAATGGGTCATTTCCTGCCCTTTTCATGATTCCACTGCACTGCAGGAGAAGGAGAGATAGCAGCTAGTACATCATTGTGTGGAACAAGTGAAAAGAACACCTTCTACATGGATGGTGCCAGCCAAGGTCTAGCACCTCTTACTCAGCATAGCGATGAGAGGACATCTCGGGCTTCGGAATTGTTCCTGAGAACCTCGACACCTGAGTGGTCGGGCCAATGCAGAGGCCATCAGTGGACCAGTTTGCAGAGGCGAAGAGTGTGTGGGCCACAGTAACGAGCATGGGGGCCCCCATCTGGCTGCACTGCCATGGTGGCCAAGGGGGAACAGACGGCATATAGGACAAACAGTGTCTGGTGTTTAGAGGCAGCAGTGGAACATGGACAGACACAGGTAAACAGATTCGTACCCAAATCATTTATCAGATAAAGCCACAAACCTATGCAAAGCATATCAATCCTAATTCCCTCCAGTGCCCTTGATGGGATCAGTGAGGGGGTTTTCTACACAACCAAGGGCTAGAGCAGCCTGCCCTGACAGGTAAGCCCGAGTTACAGGCTCCAAGGGAGGACATCCTGAGGTCACGTCCATCCCCATCTCCAACCTGGAGTTTTAATGAGGAATAGCTGAGTCTGGCAACAGTCTGTTAGCAAAGCACACTCTACGTGATCACGAAACCAATCTCATTTCAGCGGCAGTCCTTCTCCTGCCCCTCAGCTACACCGCCACCCTCCATCAAAGTCACTGACAGGAAGCAGCTTTTCTGCTCTTGACAGATCTTCTTTTTCTCAGCAGTGTTTCCTGTTCTTCTCTGTTTTTTCAGAGTGTCCTTTTCTCAGACGTATCGACTCTAAGTGTTTGTTCTTTAGAACGCTGGTGCCGTGTTTTCTTTTGTGGAAGTGCCTGAGCTCTAGCTTGTGTTGTGTTACATCTACAGTCCATTCCATGTGTCCCTGCCTGCTCCATCCTGCCAGACCTCAACCGCAGCCGCACAGCAGAGGCGGCCTTGGAATCACGCCTGACAGCCAGTCACAGAACGCCAGGTCCAGTCCAGAATGAGCTTGACAAATGACATGCTGCTTTTTTTCCAAGAAAACAACATCTCATAGGGTTGTTTGGTCTATATGTCACCGTGGGAATGCTAAGCACTAAAGCTTAATGCTGATTCAGACATTCACGTATACCTTAACGGGCCATTTAACAAACCCACACGTTTGTCTGAGGAACACCGTGAATTGAACTGCTCTGGTGAATCACCATTTCAATGCCAAACCTACAAACAAGCACCACAGCAACCCTTCGCGAATGGTGCCCAAAAGCATTCTGGAATTCCTTATTTACCTCCCTTTTTTGCATATGGTTACAGAGCCAGACCCTTGAGACATGATTAATGTGGACTTGTGTAGAAGCCGCTCGGCCAGGGCGTTGATGCTGTGCTGGTACCCTGACTTTCGCCGGAAAGCTGCAACGAATTGGAAAATCAGAGACAATAATTATGAGCAGCAGAGGTGCCAGCTGGAGACTGGGCCATGCTAATGAGATCCATTAGCACCTATCGCATAAAAAGGAGAGATAAAATGCCTGTATTACGGCAATTGCTGTTTTCCAGTGGAAACTAGGCAGCGAGCATCCCTCCATTTCCCCTGACAACAAGGATGCTGGCCCTGTTTACCAAGAACTGCTCGATGGAGCTTAAAAGCTGAGGATTTATCTCCACCATGGATCCAACTGTACTTCAAGTGCCTCAAGAGTTCCATCGCACTCGTTCAGAAGGCTTGCAACATTCCAGAAATAAAATGCTGGACGTGCTTATTCAGTTTATCCTGGAAGCCAAGTGCCGTAGTACAACATAGGGCACCATGAATCGCGACCAGGCCGCAGCCAACCAATAGTCCCCAACTGCTTATTTCATTTTATTTTTTGAAGAGTCCTTGTTCTGCTTGGCATGCAACACAGGCAACGAGAGCTAAGCATTTGCTGAAAAAGCAGGAATGATTTACGTTCCTTTTCTTCTGAGAGTGGAGACCCTCCTGGGCAAGTCATTAAACGTTTTTGGCAGAGACAAGAGGAACCTCTTCACACTCAATCCAAATAGCAGGAAAAGAACTCTCAATGGGCTGGTGTTGGCCTTTTAGCGAAGACATTTTAAGCCCCCACCCCACCCCACCCCACCCCACAAAAGCACATTTTTATTATTCACCTCAGTACCACCCCATCTCCAACTTACCCTTACAGAAGGGTCAAAAAAAAGTGGGGGTAGACAGTTTTGCAGTCCTGAAGCCTCACAGCCTGTTAATTGTGACCATGGGGGTGGGGCATGACAGGAGGTGGGGGAAGCAGCTTTTCCTCCATTGTTAACGCTCCAAAAAGAAGAGGTGTCATCGTTTTCCTCTGTTCCCATTGTCTGTTGAGCACGCTAGTAAGACTCAGCAGAGATCCACAAAGCAACGTTATTCCACTCAGCCTCTCTCCACACAATGCACATGTGCAATCTCAATTCATGATTGTTTTCCTTTTTCCCCCCTGCCCTGATCTTACTCCTTAAGATAAACGTCTTATCCGAGGCTCACTTTGCTATATACGAGGGCAGGACCTCGATCAGTTTCCTGTCACATAATCAGCGAAGGAATTTTGATTTTGGCTTAGCCGCTGCCACACTTTAGTAAAAATTTGACTCTGACTGCCATTCTAGGCAACCATGGGCAGAAAATGTCTAGATGAACGATAACGATGTCTTTCTAAAATGGTCTGGATCCAGGTTCAAAGAGACAGCTCTGTCTCCTACGTTTTAGGTCTGCAGGCCACTGGGACCCGTCAGCTTCACCACAGGGCTCGTGGCACCAGCTACTGCAATGTTTGTAGCTTCATTGTGAAAGCAGAGCAAGTCAACAAAGATTAAATTCCTCGGGGTGAGGGGTGGCGATTATTACTGGAAGTAATATTTATCAGAGGAAGCGGTACACATGGGCATAATTGACCGCTAGGCTTGATAACACGCGGCAGTGTTGTGTGAAAGGGGAACCAGGCTGTGACATGCGGCTGGTATTTAGCAGCACGGCTGGGGGCGCCAGGATAACACTTGCTTATTCCCCTCAAATGTCAAGCACAAGCAAGCAGAAAAGCACACCTGGGGGGGGGGGGCGGGCGGGGGGGGGGGGCGGGGGGGGCGGGG
>JABFDZ020000047.1:4073674-4083894 GCA_019775955.2 Pollimyrus isidori | reverse complement strand
CAGATCAGCGGCACACTGAGCTAAGTGCGCGCTCCGCCGCGGTGTTTACAGATCAGCGGCACACTGAGCTAAGTGCGCGCTCCGCCACGGTGTTTACAGATCAGCGGCACACTGAGCTAAGTGCGCACTCCGCCGCGGTGTTTACAGATCAACGGCACACTGAGCTAAGTGCGCGCTCCGCCGCGGTGTTTACAGATCAGCGGCACACTGAGCTAAGTGCGCGCTCCGCCGCGGTGTTTACAGATCAGCGGCACACCGAACGCTGTCCCGATCATTGCTCACGCATTACTGACTAAGGTTAATTTGGGAAGTGGGTGAGCAGAGGTGATGTCCTCCATCCAAGGCCTCTAGGTATGTTTCCATGGATGCCCCGGTTTGTGTTGAGGCTGCTTGTGGTTCAGCCACGTCTTCCTTCCTCTCTCCAGGGACTTCCCAAGACCTACACACTGCCTGGATTTGAAACTTCATCCTGGCTTAACCCCCCCCCCCCCCCCAACCGAGATAAAACCCTGGACCATTAGTCACCTTGGCTGGGATCGTGTTCGATATTATCTAATAAGCATAATGGGAAACATCCACAGGGTGGGACCACGGAGGTGCAGAGAAATGCCTTCTTATCTGGGATGATAACAGCGCCAGCAGATGAAGTTTCCGCGTCATATTGGATTCGACCGGGCACATGTGAGGGTGCTGCAGTGAGGCTCAGTCGCATGCACCTCGTCCTGGTGCCTGTCCTCCGAGACACCACCCCCACCCGCCACAAGCACGTCTGAAACATCATACAGCAGCTAACTCCATTAATAAACACACGATATCGGCTTCCCAAGGGATACAGTATGGGATTTTACAGGGCTTTGGGTTTCAAAGAAACATACACAGTTATTGATTATCATGCATTTTGGGCTTTTTTCAGTTTCGAGGGAAAATAATGCGATGAAGCCAGCAGACAATGAGAATACACACTGCAAAAGGTGAATTTCTTGGATGTTGCCGATAAAACAGTATTTCCCATTACTGTACGGAAACAGAGGTAACGTCCTTCAGAATTATGCCCTACTGTTGAATGTTCTGCCAGTTTTTTAAAAGAGTACTGTGTGACTTACAGTCATAAAACCCTCATTACAAAGTCCTCAGGTGGCAAGCGTCCAGATGAGCACTGGCCAATCCATATCTTCTAAATTAAGCAAGCAGGACCCTTAACCTTAGTGTCATCAGTCAAAAGGTAAATACAGTTAGGTGCTCATTACTGGTAGGAGAAATGAGGTTTTGAGGAAAGCTTTGATTGGCAGTACAGTGATCCCACCCAAAGTGGATCTCTAAGCCTCATTTCACCCACTGCTGGATCAAGCCGCTTCAGCAAGCTGCTAGCCAGTGGGTCACGGTTCTGACTGAGCCAAGATGGCGGCTCCACCCACATCACTGCAGCAGTCTCCGGTGAGATGGCGTACATTTCACTTTCTGTCTTCCCTGACACACCTTTTTGGCAAAAGTGGCATTAGCTAGTCACAATCTGGATTTCTCTTTGGATATCACAACTGTTACTCATTTCTTCTACCAAATTAGCTTTCGTCTTCTCTGTTGAATTGAGTACTCAAATTGAATTGAATTGAATTAAGCAGCATATTTTTTGATATACCGGGTCGAAGATCCAGTGAGTCTCACTCAGGGAGACATACCACACAGTGGCGAATTCAAGCACACACAGTATCCACACGACCCACTGCAATGCCACTGAATCGCACTAATAGAATTCAAGTATGAGTGCTGCTGTCAGATTTCAAACAGGACTGAAAAATCTGGGTCTAAGTTGCGCTGAAATATGCCATACGGGTGCCTTGCTGAGACTAGCATTCATTCATGAGAGAGCGAATTTTCTCAATTAGCACACAACATTGACTATATCTAGTTCTACCAGAAATGGCTTTCTGCTTATAAATCTTTACATGATGAAACAAAGATAATTGGTCTCTTTGCTAGTGAGCTACTATATGACATTTAAGAGACATTACAGCATAGCGACAGCGGTTAATGTAGTCGTCTAAAATAATCATATTGAAGAGTCCACTGCAATATATTCAGAAACTGTAGGTATTAAATTCAGTTGTCAGTCGAGGTCACAGTAATAACAGACACAAACACTTAAATGCACACACTGGCATGTTCAAGATGATTGGGAGTTACGCATTAGAGTATACTCAGGGGTCTTGTCATGGGTGTGTGTGCGTGTTGTGGGGGGTGGCAGCCACCAAGGGTCATACGGCAGCCAATGTTGCATTAACACCAGTTTAGCCGCCACCACAAATCACATCCCTCTACCTGAGTACCACTCGATGTGACTCATCCCCAACTATGCCTACGCCATTCATTATCAGAGGCCGGCCTTGCCATTTGCTGGCAACACATGTTGATCTGCCAGTTATTCAGGAATCTCATTTGATATCTGCATGTGAGAGGCGTGGCCTGTTAGCAGCGAAAGGCCAGGGACAGCGCTAAGTAGGGTAATGAGTGTTTGTTCACATGACTCAAGCTGTTGCAGCGAGTCGCAGGTGTTCGTAATTGCATGGGGAATAGTCTTCGGAGGAGCGTTCAGGCTCAATGGCTGAATGTGGAATGAAAACGGGGCTCCCGACACCTGCTGCCGCCAAAAGGGTCGTGCACAGCACCGGAGGAGCGAGGCGACACGCTTAGACCCCAGTGCCTCTGGCTCCCGCTTTTACCCAAAGCAGTCTTCGCCGCTCCGCCGTGGCTCTGTCTTCTGGCGCAGCAGAAGGAAGAGGACACAGGAAAGGCGGCAGGGAAACAGGTATTCAAAAGCGATGTATCCCTGCATAGAGACGCACAGCTTGCACCCAGGAGCACGTCTCGCTCAGCACGGCCCATGTCTGGGGGAGTCATTAAAATGAAGAATAGATTCCCGAAAATTCATGAGGTTGCAATCGCTTCACCTGCAACTTTGTATGTTAACTTGTGGCAAACATAACATTCGCAGAAAAAGATTCTCCATATTTGTAAATGGTTGTTTTATGAAACAAGGGAAGACGTACACCTTGGCCAAAATATAGGATCTCAGACACACTCCAGAGCTAATGCTGCCATTGAGTTTGCAGGACCAGATGGGCGCCGCACAGTTAATCACACACAGCGGTAATCATTTGCTGTCTCTGTGTCTCCCAGCTTACTCCCTGTCCTGGGCCTTTACGTCTCTGCCTCATCACAGACACTGATAATGGCACTGGTTAATGGAGGTATGATAAACACCCCCCCCCCCAAAAAAAAAGACTGAGCAAACCTCTCAGGGTCACATTGTACCTTGTTCTTAATGCTGCTGTGGAACTCTATCCTGACTCTTTTGCTAGACATGGCACCTATGAGAGCGATCGCATGCAGCACCCAACACTCGCTGGGGACCGCCGATATTCTTGTGGTGCATTACAGTATCCAATTCACACCGCGCAGTGACCTAAGAGGGGCTTGTGTCTGGTTAACGGCGCGATGCTCCTATGTGACGAATCTCGGGTCTGATGGAAATATACGCTTTTATAGATATTCAAAGGTCAGAGATCTTGTTTCTTGGTTCCCCGCATGTGACGTCGGGCCAAATTAAGCAGTCATCAGCAAGGGCTTCTACGTCTGTGTCCATGGGGAAGAGTTAGTGTTTTCAGCATGGAAGGGACCAGAGACTCAAAAGGGCTGATGCAAGGTCAGAGCCATTGGGGAAGGGGGGGGCGGCAATGGCCCCCGTCACAGACAGCCCTGACTGCTAACAGGATGACAAGAAGTACTTTCACTAGACTGACTGGAAGTGGATTCGGAGACTGAGGGGGGAAGACTTGGTCAACAACTTAACGCAGGCTAACCAATCCGGAAAAACTCCAGCTGTTCACTTTGCCTCCCATTAATGTTAATTTAATTTCAGAGCGTGTGAAACTGAAAAGAGCACCCGGGGAAAAAAAAACAAAAGTGCTTTAAAAAAAAAAAAGAAGTTGTCTACAGGAAACAACCAGGGGAAAGATGACTGGTGGTCGGTAGAGAGCAGGAACAAAGAATATAGGAGGTGGTCAAGGCAGAGGTGAAGGTGTGTGGGAACAGGAAGCCTGTTGTCAGGAAGGTGGATCTGCCATGCTCTGTGCGGCCCCAGGCCAGCCAATAGGAGAGCAGCTCTCCGCTGAGGTCCAATCAGCAGTCAACCACAGCCACTAGTACCATTATACAAGTACAGAGTGGTAGGGGGAGCGATTCTGTTTCCACGTGCATATTCTCTTATCCCTCTACCCAGAAAATGCATTTTATTCAGTGTAGGGTAATACTCTTCGGTTTTTAGCTGTTTTCTGTTTTTACAGCTGTATAAATACTGAATGTAGGGTGGTGGGTTGGCTAACACTGAGGCTTCCAGGGTGGGGGTTGGGGGGGGGTTCATATCTTGCCGCTGTCTCTGAGTGTGCGCCGAGTTGGCATGTTCTCCTCACGTTCTCTACTTTCTCCTCACATCCAAAAAAACAGTGGAATCAGGAGCAATGGCAACTCAAAACTGGAAATATTTTGAGTGCATACCTTCTGATAGACTGCCCCCCCTACCCTGTGACCTCAGGTCAGTGAGAGCCTATACTGGGCACAGTTACAGAAAACAGATGGACGATTAGTGAGGGTTCATCCTGATGGGCCTCGTTCCATGTCCCGCATATGGCGTCTGTGAGGTTTTCAGCCCCAGTCCGGTTCCTCGGCACCAGAGAGCTCAAGTCTCTGGTGATGCTCAGGTTTGCCGCATTTTCTAACCAAGATTCCGGTGAATGCTGAGCCGTTACTCCACAGGGTGACAGATCATTAAGATGTGCTGAGCATTGCCAGTCGGGGGGGGTTGTCATATATACCCACACCTGCTGAAGAAGCTGTGTCAGAACGAGGTACCCCTCAGCAACATACTAAAAATGCAAAAAAAAAAACAGCCACATGTAACCTACGATATTAATAATCCTACAGGAAAGAGACAGTAGTAGACAGCCGTCTCCTAACTGCTTTTCCTGGTAGGATGGGGACAGCTGGATAGTGCTGTCCCAGGCAGCATAGCACAGGACGCCAGTCCATCACAGGCTGCCACAGCACGCACCAGTTACCCTAACCAGGGGAAACCCACACCCAGAGCAAAGGTGAGACTGGACCCCTTCCAAACCTGGTGCCGTTACACAATAGTACTACCCCGCTGAGCCACCTTAAAGCTCATTGAAAATCATTTTATGCTTTTCTCATTGCTTAGCAGTTCTGTGGTTTTATTATATGTATTTATTTGTGTTTTCGTGAAAGAAATTTACATATTTTAAAATATAATATATATATTATGTATTTTTTTGCTGAAGGGGCCAGTAACATCCTGGGATGTAAACCCGTGAGCCTGTGGTGTGAGCAAGAAGCAGGTAGACAAATGACACAGAGGTGGGTTTTGGTCAGTTCCGGCATCTCCATGGTCACTGAGCAGCTGCCCTGTGTCTACAGATGAGTCAGGTAATGAAAGCCAGCTGACGGTGATCAGGGTGATCACATTGTTAAGGGATAAATAAGATTAGCCGGGCTCACTCTGGGAGACTGAGGGCGGCCAAATCACGGTCCCTCTAAGAACATATTTGTGTGCAGAATTAGAAGCATATGGTTTTGTTTGCTCGGTTCCCATTTATTGAATTGAAGACCTTTACTCTATGCTTGCCAGTTTATTTAGTTTAATAAGCCTAGTTCCTTAGGTATTCTGTTGCAGGAAACAAATCCGATAATATGAACGAAGGGAAGGGGTGTGATTCATTTAGCTGACTGCTGCATAGTCCTTACATCAGCAGGTGAAGTGCTTTCAGAATATTCTCCAGGATGTAGTGGTGCAAATGGCTATACCTGTATATCATGTTGTGCTGGAGAACACTAAATAGGATCAGGAGAAACAAGGTCAGGGAAGCTGATATCTCTCTGCAAAGCCACATGTCATTGAGGAAATACAGGACTAGTGAAGCATATAAGTATTAGAAACCTGGGCAATTAATGGAAGGCTGACCCTCTGCATTCACCTGGCGGTTCAGCAATCTTGAGTCATTCAGCCCAAGCAAGCCTGTTGAACGAAGTGTCTCTGACAGCAGGCCGCCAGGTCTGTGTGTGTGTGTGTCACCATGAAGGAATGATGGCTAATGATAGCTAAACGCAGCAGCAACACTGGATAGCGAAGGGGACACTGGACAATAGCAATAAAATAAGCCGCAAATGGCAGGGAGAATAAGAGTGTGTGGCGTCGAGGTGCGAGCGGGACAGTGTCCCTCCCATCTCAGAGCCCCTGACTGGCACTGTGACTCGGGAAAAAGCCGCAGCCTGCCTGCTATTGAGGATTCTTGCTGCTCGTGAAGAGATGCCCATTAGATGAAGGCTCGGGCTCCATGCAGCTCTGTCGATAATGTCCTCCACACATTGATTTACAGAAAGTGCAAGGACAGCTGTAAGAATGGACATCCGGGTTGGAGGCGTCTGGCCCCGAGGCTGCTCCGCCAGGAAGGGAAGGCAGGAAAATGGGCCGAAGTGGACGAACAGCAGAGTAGCGGGATGGGAGCTACCTTTTCATGATCGACACCCTTCCAGAAAGTAAACAACCAGCTAGGGCCGATTCATTAGCTTCTACACGGTCTGACTGTCATTTGTTTGCTTGCTTTCTAACTGTGACTTGAGCATGTGAGCATGACGCCAATTTTATCAGCAGGTTTCCAGCTAATAGTATTTTATGCAAATAACATTTGTTAAATGGATATTTTTTGATAAATCTAATAATGTGCAAATGGCGCGCGCACACAAGGAATTTTAGCAAACAGTTTAGTGTTGGCTCTTTTCGTGCCTTCGTTTTTACTTTTTTGTTCTATCACCATGCAGACTGTTGGTGACCAACGGGTTCCTCTGGGGTCTATCACCATGCAGACTGTTGGTGACCAACGGGTTCCTCTGAGGTCTATCACCATGCAGACTGTTGGTGACCGACGGGTTCCTCTGGGGTCTATCACCATGCAGACTGTTGGTGACCGACGGGTTCCTCTGAGGTCTATCACCATGCAGACTGTTGGTGACCGACGGGTTCCTCTGAGGTCTATCACCATGCAGACTGTTGGTGACCGACAGGTTCCTCTGAGGAATTAAGGTTACGTGACTTTTTCCAAAGGAGCCTGAACAGGTGCTCCTGATTGGCTGGTCCATTCTGCTCAGCTCTTTGGCATGTGCTGGACTGGAAGCGCCACGGACAGCAGACCTTGAAGAGAAGCTTGACCTACTGCCCTCAGTTCATAGTCTCCAACAGGCAGTTATCCTGCCTACAAAGGTCCATTTCACTTGCACTAGGTCAGAAAGATGTTACCTCCCCCAGTATAGTACTGCTCAGCAACAAAAACCACTACCAGACCTGAGCCAAGGTGCCAAAGACCACGTCATTAAAAAGAATAGCTACAGGGGCACCATCTGGTGTATCATGTTGGAACTGCATGTTTCAAAGCGGCCCCACAAGATTTTAGGGGTACTGTTTGAGCAGCTATAAACACATAAGAAACAAATCAGAGGTGGTTTATTTTGGCTGCGGCATGTATATTCTACATGTAAAGCAAAGCAATCAGCCAGATTTTGAGCAATGTCTTCAAAACAACCTTGGAATTGTATTCACTCAACATACGACATGGGTCAATGAAAAGCCACTCACAGCACCAGCATTTTGTGAATGAAACCAATAGCTGACAGAGAAACATACAAAGAGCCTTTACAAGGAACAAACAAGCCAGTCATTACACCCAACATTTTGCGAAATGGCTCAGTCTTGCAAACAGCCCAGCAATGTCTGGACACTTTATAACCTGGTTCAAATTAGGGTTTGGGAAAGATTCAAGCTTTGGCCCTCCCTGTGTCTGGGGGAACCACCAGAATTCGGTGATTTATAAAGGAACCAGAAAATCCAATATGGCAGCCATATCCGCCTGCTTTGTTTGAAATGCAGTGATGTGGCTTCCTGTATAGCAGAGTGCTTGGCGACCCCAATTTTAACTTCGGCCAATTTAATTTTTCAGAAAACCTTTTGAAGGCAGAATTGATCAAGGATTAAATTAAGTCACTGATGACTCATTGATGAACCTAATGTCAAATTCATGCAAAAGTTTAAAAGAAATAAAACATTCTTAAATCATCCATGAACTACAGAAACGTTATTATTCAATGTTTCTTTGACACAGAGCTTTAATTCAATTTCCCAGCGCATCAGCAAAGTTGAACATGATTCTATACAATGATCCATGACCGAAATCCACAGTAGCCTCACTTCAGTTATCGATGTGACGCCGCCTGATTGTAGAAAACACAGACCGCCGACGCTTCATTATAAATATTTGGCGCGCATCGTAGCTGTCAGGTTAACGCAGATCTTTCGCAGGTGGATCCAAACAGCACTTGCAGGACATCTAAGCGGGCAACGATAACATGAAGATGTTTTACAAGGAGTCCAGTTTGTAGATCCACTGTGTAATATCACTATTCTGGAATCAAGAGATTTTATTGAATGTATTTAAATTTAGGAAAATTCTCTTGTTAAATACAGATGATTAAAAACATCTGATCGACTTTTAATTAAGAGACTTTGAACACCCGCGCATGCATGCAATTGCATATATGCTGTTGTGTTCGTGACATTTTAGAGACACCGGTGAGTTGCGACGCCGATGTCGTTTCGCCGCCGAGCCGCCAAACTCCGTAAACTCAGTAAAGATCGTAATTTCCCGCTGAGCTTTAAACAAGCGGACTGCCGCTCGTCTGCGGAATCAATGTTATGCACTTTATCCTTTTTAAAAATAAGCCTCCCGCAGTATCAGTTGCGTAAATCAATTGAATAGGCTGTGGCTTACATATCAGTTAGCGCTTGACAAATTGGTTGCAATTTCTCTCCCGATTTGCTTTTTGATAGAACGTTTATTACGCGCAATGTGAATGTTGTAAAATGTAGTTGTATCATAGGCTATTTACTTATACAGTATATGAGTAACAGATAATTAAAACTTAGGTTTTTAAGGGTAGATGTTGATACAACATCAACAATAATAATGATTGCATTGTTCATGAAGTTTGAAATATATTTATTTCTAAAGTAATAATAAAATGTAATGCTTCTTTAGCTATGACTTAAAAACCGCTCGGATATATACATACATAAAATTCAAATTTAATGCCAGTGCCCTAGAAAAAAAAATGTTACACAATTTTCCATGCTTCTTGGCTATTTCTTTGCTTCATACGTGATTCATTCCAACCACAGTATCCTAGCAGAGACAGCACTTATATGTATTAAATAAATGGGCAGGTCCCACCACAAATCCGCGACAATTAATTTGGGTCAAAAGTGGTTTAACGAACCCTACCTTCATTCTCCGGGTAACTCCGTAAGGCTTGGTTTTGCACCACTGCATGGAGGATAAGCAGACAACGGTAAATCCAGCGGAGAGCCATTTTCAGGCTGTGCTGTGTGCCCGACGCATCCCTCTATACAAAGTTACTGAGAACGAGGGGAGAAGGGAAGGAGGATCCGCCGCCAGCCTGCTCTGTCAATCACAGTGGGGTGGTAAAAAAGCGAGACCCTGGGAATCGGGGCGCATCCACACTTTTAAAGGCACACACGCCAGCCGAAGGTCTGCGAGAGATCTCAATCAGGCTCCAATCAAGCGTCTTTTCAGGCAAGAAAGGGGGCAAAGAAAACTTCATATCGAGCAGATGCGGTATTAAGCTGCTCCGTGCTGGATGCTTAAATACAGAGTGTCAATGGCCCTTTTTTCCGCTTATTACACAAGGCTGGGCTGAATGGATTTCAGACGTCGATTTTAGTGATATCCATGCATTGCTTTGCGTAAACTGACGTATAAACTGGGTGAATCGGCTGGATAAACGGTGGCTTTTATCGGAACTGTAACTAATCCTGACATTATTTTGAAAATCTAAGATTTAATTCCCTTTTAAACAGCAAGTGACAGCAGTATCTCTGTGACATATCCCACAGTGATTTTTAGATATCTTAAATTTGCACAAATACCATTAATGCGATGGAGTAGGATCATGCCCAGGGTGTACATCTGACTCGTGCCTTTTGCTGCCTGTTCAAAAAATTGCATTATGCACTTATTCATGTATGTACTGCAAAGCGAAACACACACACATTATATACAAGTATGGGGAAAAAAAAAAAAAAT
>JABFDZ020000047.1:4056254-4070690 GCA_019775955.2 Pollimyrus isidori | reverse complement strand
CCTGGGAGAAGGGGGCGCCCGGGGGGCATTACCACCTGGGAGAAGGGGGCGCCCGGGGGGCATTACCACCTGGGAGAAGGGGGCGCCCGGGGGGCATTACCACCTGGGAGAGGGGTACAACCCTACAAACTCCTTCTTCTCTTCCCTCAGCTGAATTATGGGACTGCATTTTGTTTAAAATGTTTACATTCGGATTCAAGGGTTCGAAAACATTACATGCGTGCAATGAAATACTTGCTTACCTGCCTCCCTTCAGACTTGCAAAACATATAATAATTAATAACAATATATGCCAAATAAGGGCCGACGTGGTGGTGCAGAGGGTTGTGCTGTCGCCCCACATTTCGGGGCCCAGAATTTGAGATTCTGCCATGGCTCCATGCGTGTGGACTCCGCGATGTTCTCCAAGTGTCGTCCTGGGGTTTCCTCCTGGGTTCTCCAGTTTCCCTCCATGGTCCAAAAACATGCCGAGGTTAATTGGAATTACCAAATGGTCTGTGAGTGTGCCCTGCGATGGGCTGGCGCCCCGTCTTGGGTTGTCCCTGTAGGCTTAGAACCCCCCGTGAGCAGTGGATAAGTTACTGAAAATAGATGAAAATACCAAAATAGTGAGGAATGAATAATAATGTGTGTGTGTGTGTGTGTGTGTGTGTGTGTGTACACAATACATATGCATATACAGTATATTATACAATAACATCTAAGTAGAACAGCGAGACGCTGAGGTTATAATGGTTAATAACTGAAGTTGGGATTGGAATTCTATCACAAGTCCTCAGCGTTTATTCAGCATTCTTATTACTGTCTGGAAGAAGCTGTTCCTGAGTCTTGAAGTTCGACTCCTGATGGGTCTGTAGTTTCTTCAGTGGGGGAGGAGGGTGAAACACGACTGTACTGTACTGGGGGGGGGGCTTGTCATCATGTCTTGGGCTTTTCTGATGCAGCCTAAGCGGTAAAACCAGAAGTACCCCAGTGTCAGTCTGCGGGTTCGGTGCGGATGAACAGTCCACCTGTAGGAGGTGCTGAGAGCTGAAATGTCACTGCGGCCTCACAGCATAAAGACTGTTCAGATCTTTGGCTGCTTATGGCAGCGGTGCCATAACCCCCCTCCCCCCCGCCGCACCCTCAATGGAGCGATCGTTTCTGCCATCAAAAACACTGCCGAATCTCCAACTGAGCAGTGCGAATCGATTACAAGACAAAGCGTGCGAGTTACGACAGGGATGGCTTTTCATAATTTCTTTTAATTATCAAACAGCTGGCTCGTCCTTGGCTGGAGGTGATCAATATTTCATTAAACAGACCGTCGCTCGCAGGGATGTGCAGGGGCCAGAGAAAGAGGCGCTCCCGTTTCGCGGGATAAGAGTGCGGTGTTCGAGAGGCCAAGGGCTTTCCAGCTACTGAGAAAGGGACAGTGTGGCCAGCCAAGACATCCTGGGGACCCCCAGAAAGAGGACCCCCAGTGGGAGAGACAAAATCGCAGTGTTTTCAAACATGCCAAAAATCTTGTTAAGGACAGGTCATGCCCCTCGCAGGGAGAGCCCCTGGAAAAGCCTTTCACAGTGACCCCATTTAACCTGCCTGTCTGAACAGACGACCCGTAAAGTAAATTGAGGCATCCTGTCACACTGTGGCTGCTAAACAGAATAGTTAGGGTTCAGCCCGCAGCCAATGGGGGAAGAAAGAGCAGATGGAGGAGGCGGAGTCAAAGCAGTGCATGAAAATGGAAAAGACAAAAAAAAATTAAATGGGTACTTTTATACAAATTAACATATCTCTGTGCTCTGATAAACAATAGAAATGTGATAATAATATTACAAACATTACGTTTTTAAGATCAACTTCAGGAGGACTGGA
The DNA here is from genome assembly GCA_019775955.2 of Pollimyrus isidori. Lineage (NCBI taxonomy): Eukaryota > Metazoa > Chordata > Actinopteri > Osteoglossiformes > Mormyridae > Pollimyrus > Pollimyrus isidori. The sequence goes on along the minus strand of JABFDZ020000047.1, from coordinate 4,068,833 downwards.
TCCCAAGAATGCGTAAAGGATCGTTACATTAAAAATAAATACATTTATTTCTTTGAACATTGCTACAGTTGCAGATGAATATGCGCCATCTAGTGGTACATAAGCAAATCACGTAACTGCAAACTACAGAAAACCGCGGTTTAAATACAACGTAGTTTGATTACTGATTTGTGTGACGTTTGAGAGATCTGTAGTTAGATCTGTACTCAGAATGGATGTTTAGAGGTCACTTCACAAGTCTTAATTGTGTAATGACTGCACATGATAAACGTTTCCTATTTTTTTTATTTTATTTTATTTTGAAATGAGGTTGAAGTTATTCAGTGATGGGGTCGTTGGGTTTGTAAAATTGACACAGCAGACAAGCCGGCGAAGCGGTAAAACTCTTTATCTAAAATGATTGTTCTTGGATCGCTGGTTTCTTTGATCTGATGTGAACCGTAAAATCGGCGCAAGCGGCCCGCAAATGAAGCTGCTTATTGACTGCAAACCTGCCCCTCGGCTGCTTTCTTTCGCCAAGCCGACGCCACCCGCGTCCTTCTGCTGCCCAAATATCCGCCTGTGGTGTCAGCGCCGTTTAGCAGACCTATGTTATGTAAATGTCCGTATTTGGATAACGAGGGCAATGAAAAACATCCCACCCCCATTTCATTATAGGTGTTGGAGAAAGGAGCTGGTACGAAGTCAAAGTGACAATGTAGGGACGTGATGACACGGCCAAAGATGGCAAAGTTTGTCCTTCAATGCATGAAGTGTGACCAGGTTAACTGTATAAATAACGAAATTATGCAAAAATTAAAGAAATAATCTTGGGGTTATCGCTTCCTCTTAAAGTTTAATTTATTTTGTGTTTTTATTTTTTATATTGCTGGCTGCAGTTAAACCCTAAAAATACCACAAATTTGCTCAGTGTCGATTTCGATTTTATTTTTGCTTTGCCTCTTTACAAGTTCTCCAATTTCTGTCTAATGTTTGAGAAAGAGCTGACGTGGGCGCTTCCTCCTACCGGCATGTGACAGACGTGCATGAAGACCCTCAGCAGCACGTGCGGCAGCACCAACACCGTAAATTACCGGGAGCCTGGCTAAAAATAGTGAATCGTAAGCAACTCTAAAATACCAGCTCTTCTACATATAAATACTGAAAATAGGGAGTGAGTCCTTTATAATATACCTGTCAGACTGCTCCACTATCCAGGAGCCTTAGACCTAACTGCCTGCAGTTCTTTTATTTGTTTGAGGGATTACAAGTACTCTGAGCCCCACCTAAGATAAGCGGCCAGAGGATGTATGGATGGGGGCAGGGAAGGAATTATAAGGCAGGCCTGCCTACTGTGTTCTGGGTCGCATGCATTAATTAATCTGACTAACTACCAGTTGGATAAACAGGGGACTGACCTTTCAGTTTCAGTGAAAATTTATTCAGTCCCGAAGCCAGTGAGCAGACATTATGACACATGTAATGCAATGATATTTTCAGCTTCTGGGGGTTACAGATCTGTCACAGCAGGTCATTGCAATATCTCAGCCTGCTATAGGCAAAGAGAAGTGTTAGTCTCCTCTAGCTTTAGAGAAAATTTCTTAATGTTTCAGAGATCCAGGAGGTGTGTGCTAGAGAGGGAGTTTAACGCCAGTCTTAAGAGAACAGGCTTGTGTTGGAAATGACACCTTCGCTGACTCAGCAGGACTCAGGGTAAGGAAGGCAGGAGCTGTCAAACAGGCTGTTGCATCAGTGCTGCTTCGTCCAGGAAACAGAGCTTCAGGTTTTATGACACTTACATATGGAAAATACCCGCAGTCTGGGTGTAGGGTCTTCAAGACCGACTGAAAGTACATGGAAGTGATGACTGTAAGGGCCAAGGAACTGGTATGGGACTCAAGCCCATGCAATAGCGATGAACAGTCAGTCAAACCAAAAACAGCATTATGAACAGAAGTGTAGCTGACTTTCCTGTGTCAGAGAATAACTGTATATCTTCTATGACTCATTTAGGTTTTAAAAATTTAAATAAGAACTCATTATGGATACGGCTTAGTGTTGTGTCCCATGCGGGTCTTATGTGTCATAGAAACCACCTTCTGAGTTTGGAGTGCCTGGTCGAACAAACTACACCTTGTTGGGAACTTAAAATTTTCCCATCATAACTCCCATTCCCATCTGATACGATTGACAAATAAATTTTTAAAAAACCCGACTCTTTTGTTCCGTGACACTTGTAGGCCTTTTTAGATCCGCAGAAACTTGAGTCTTTGTGCTTGAAAGGGAAAAGCGATAAGAGGAGTGAGTCTTCATGTTTCATCCAGGACTGGAGTGTGCAGAATTTTAAAGAGGGCCGTCTGTGAGCGGGCGGCAGGAGTGCAGCGTGCACGGCCTGGAACGTAACCCCCTGAGTCATGTTTATTCACCGTAAAATATGACCTTAACTTGCTTTTCAGTTTAACAAGGACCATCTCCTTGTCAGCAATTATTGCAACCTTGAGCTTTTCAGGAGATGGGGAGCAGGCTGAGTCTGATCCAGCTTGGGTGCAGAGGCAGGCCGTTCTGCCTGGGCCTGTATCATCTTTAAGTGCTACGTTGGTGTCGAGGCCTGTAAAGTGGGAATGCCGCTATGGTTCATATACTGTAGGTGCTTCAGTGCAGTGGAGCTTATTTACCTGGCTCGTGATGGGCAGAATGGGTTCCCAGCAAACACGCACACACACACAAAGGTCATGAGTGCCTGCAGTTGACAGGTCGCTCGTATACAAACATGACCCTGTCCGGGAATCCAGGGGGCAGAACCACAGAATCTCCCCTACTCTAGACACGCTCCAGACAGGGCCTGGCTATCTCGGGTCAGGCAGATCCACCTTCTCGGAAGACCAAAGGGGAGAGAGTATCGATCTTTTTTTTTTTCAAAATCCATTCGGACAGTTAAATTAAGCTGTAAGTATCATGAGGTCCTGGGAGTAGAGGAGTCTAAGCAAGATCCAGAGGGGTGCAGCAGAGAGTCGATTAGAGTATCTTTTCTATGCCGGACATCTCCCACCCCCCCATCCCCTCCCAGCTCTCACTACCCACAATCCCCTCCCATGTCTTTAGGCTGGGGCCAAATCGCTTTCACTCTGCGAGGTTCGCTTAGCAAACTAATCACCTTTCCACTGAGCCCATTATGCAAATGACAACAGTCATTTCAACAGCCATAAGTCCACTAATGGTGGGCAATGCCAGTCCATTGTTTCCTCCCCGTGGATTAAAACCCATCCCCGCTCCACAGACACCTGTGGCTGGAGCTCCAGACCAGGATGGATCTCCCATCATGCTTAGTGTTCGCCTCAGTCAGCAGGCTAGTCACAGAGTATGGAGATTGCCCTGATGTCCGTCATCCCTACATGTCTGGCTGTCTGATTTGAATGTTACAAAACATTTTTGATTTAACAGTTAACCATGATAATTTTTGATCACTTTAACATTCATACTTCAGGGTGTCGGCACCACTTAACGGCTCCTAACAACCGATCAGCACGAGACCTCTTATCCCTAGGAGTGTGGGTTCAATTTCTGCCTGGTTCTGACCTCCCTGGTTATGTGTGGGCTTCTGGTTTTTATCACAGTCTGAAGACATGCAATCTAAGTGAACTGGCATGTCTAGCCCGCTCTTAGCATGTCATCGCCCGTGCGAGTACAGATTGTCCACAGCTTACTTGTACGACTGCCCTTCCAACAGACAGGTCCTATGTTCAAATGGACGTATGTTTTAGTAGGATAATCTCACTGACTTTTAGCTGTGATAATGAGTCTTGGGTATGTGTGTGAGGCTGGGCTGGCTGCTCCCATACAGTACAGTACAGTACTTTACCACACTGGCACTGCTGGAAGTATGGGTGACCGAAATGTACTTTTACATATGTTTACTTCTTTTATTACCTAGTACCCTCTTTCTCCTGGTAATGGCTCCAGGATAATTGCAGCACTATAGGCAGAAATACAATTTTGGTGGGGTCCCCCTCAGTAGATTTTGCCGACTCATTGTTTTAGTATGGGGCTATGTACCTGACTGGATAGGGGGTTAAGGGAAGTGGTCGGAAACCAGCGCTTTTGTACGTTATTCCTACACCAGCACCTGCCATGTTGTACTTCAACCAGCAGGTGGCAGTATACATACGAGTGTTACTGTGGTTACTGTTGTTTTTAGGCAAACAAATGAGAACTGCTCCACTTAATATGGCAAGCAGAACCACGTGACACATCAGTTGGGCAAGGAACATGTGACATGTTTATTGGGGGAGGGGGGTGATGTCAACACACCGGAAATGCACAAAAAAGGCAAGAAACGAAAATTAAACTTGGGAACAAAATAAACTAACAGGGCTCAGTGTCTCAGGATCTGGGTTCAGGTTTATTTTTTTGCAAGAAAGAACAGAGCATGTCTTTTCGTAGCTTTAGTCATGAACGACACATGGAGTAAATCCAAATGGACAGCTGCACTCACCTTACTCTTCCTCCCAACAGGACCATGCCCCTTCCTGCCTTCCATTACCTCATCAACAAAATTCTTGAAATGAATATAACTCTGTCTTGCAGAAGATTCTCTTCCTCTCTGCAGCTATTTAGGTCAATGCAGGACGAGCAGAAGGAGTTAAGACACCAGGCTCGCCTGAGCGCCTTCCGGGGCGTCATGCGGACTTTGAGAGGCTTGTGTTTAGCCAAGTAAACAGAGCTTTTGTTCTTCATTGTCTCTCGCTATCTATCTTTTTCTCCCAACGGCTCAAGTTAAGCACAGTTTGGAACTTTGAAAATAATTTACAGGCGTTGCACTGCAGGCCAGCGAAATGTGCCAGCCGGGTTTCCGTCTCAAAACGGCAGCAGCGTCTGAATCTGCCAGTTTGTCGCTCCTCATTCTGTCTCTGGTGGCCCGTTTTGATTGACACATTTCTCAAGGTGGCCACTCACGGGGAGTGCCATAGGTGCAGGCCGTATCATCGTGATTACCATGGATACAAAAGAAATAGCAAATACTGTATATTAATAATATACAAATACAGGAGAGTTACAGGAGTTCATGGAATGAACGTTTGTTGTGACACCATAGAACCCTGTGTTAGTTTCCCTCCTATAATACAATTATATATTTTCATTCTAATGATGCATGTTCGTGAGTATGAGCATATGGTATGTTGACAAACACCTGCACTGAATTCCCATGGAAATACCAATGGTGTTTAATACAGCTATGTCCACACACACAAAAACTACACACTAAGTATCCCTGCTTATCTCAGTTTACTGTCCCATGACTGCTGTTTAGAACTATTGCAGTATATTTATTTCTGTTCACTTAAATCAAGGAAACATTTGAATTGTAATCTTGTTGAGTTGGCAAGAGGCTATTTTAACTTTATAATTTTAACTGTAGAAGTTTAGCTATTAAAGAAAATTAAGTTAGTAAGATGTTGCGTGGAACTGCATGTCCCGGATGCTGTATGAAGTGCAACTGCAGGTTTGTAGCTTCAGATGTTCAGTATCACTCAAGTTCTTTGTCTAGGGTGAATCTGAAGATTTAGTTCTCTGATGGAACAGAAGTGTAAGAAATTTGACTTTGTGAAAGGTCAACAAATGATGATTTCTGGGCAGCCCATGGCTGATGAACTGGATTGCTAACATGATTTTCTGATATTTTAATTTTTTGTAATGATATTTCTGTCACCAGACTGATTCTCGTAGAGTGATGTCACGGTCAGGCCCTTGAGTGCAGTGCTTATCCCAGCAGCTCCACAGACACTGGCTGACCCCGTTTTCTCAGTTGTGTGTATATATATATTTTTTCTGGATAAAAGTATGTGCCAAATATATATAATGTAGGCCTAATATGTAATGCATTGCATTGTAGGGACCTGTTATTTTGATGTTGTGGGGAACATTTTTCAGGTCCCCACAAAGCTCTGTGAATGCAGTTAAAAAAGTAAAAATGCCAAAAGTCTCATATTTTGTTTGGTTACTTATGGTTAAGGTTAGTGCTGAGTGGGGGTTAAGGTCGTCATGCTGAGATTATGGTTCTCCCCATAGAAATGAATGGAGAGTCCCCACAATGCTGTGTGTGTGCGGTCATTGGCCACTTGCTTGCACTACTTCCACTGACCCCAACCTCAAGGAACAGCTGAGGCATTAGTGTCCTCCTCCTGGTGGAGACTGGACTGCCGGATGGCCTGCAGCTTGTCTTGGTTTCTTTGGAACATGAATAGATTCAGTTACGCCATGATGTTCTGCCCTGCCCCCCAACCTACACCCACCAACACCACTCCCCCGCCCCCACCACCACCACCATGTTTCCTGACGTACGTGCGGCCTGCTATTACTCAGAAACTGCTCCTTACCCAGAAAAAAACCACAAAACAGTGGTAGATTTTTTTTACTTTCAAATAAGTTGATAGGCATAGGTGTTGCTGCTCTACACGTTTGTTTTCTACTCTTCTGCAGACACTGGTGTCGTTTGTAGGCTTCCTGCGTGCAAATAAGGCACCTCGATCAGCAGCTGTGCACAGGTCTGTCATGAAGAAGCCTTTATTTTGGGTAGCATATTTGTATCAAGGTCCCCTGGACTGTAACAAAGGTCTGCTTTGTTCCGACACCCAAAGTACAGCCTACAATTCATGCTTCACCTATTTAACCTGGACAGAAAGGAGGGTGAGGACTGTGCTGAACTGGTGAATGTGTTATGATATTCTGTGCCCTCCTATTCTAATCATAGCTCTGACGCCATTTCCAAAGAAACGGCAAATGACAAACGATGACAAACCCATTCTAATCCTACTTATAAACTGGATTTGACTAAATCATAATACTAAATAATAATTTTATAGGGTCTAAATATCCCATTTAACATTCAGGAGTTGATAATGCCAGTGTTTATTCTTCTGTTGCCATAATAATGTCTGTTTTCAAAGGTAAGAATAAATGCTGCCTGGGGGGTTAAATTGGGGTAAGACCCTCATCTCAGCTAAAGTCAGTAAAAGTTATCTGTGTTTTATTTGCAAAGTGATACTTGACGATTTTTAGCTTTGTGAAAAAGAGACGTCGCATTTAGGTGCTCATATCTTCACACTGGGGTGTTTTATGTAAAATAAAAGGCTTTTCAGTATGCAGCTCCTGCACAGACCTCGGTTTTGCATTTATTCACGATGGCCTAGAGCAGTGTTTCTCAGCCTGGTCCTGGGGGAACACCAAACAGTCCACAATTTTGCTCCCTCCTTGCTCCCTGCCAGACAACCCACATGTTTGCTCCCCCTCAATCATCTTGGGAGGAAGCATTATCTTGGGTTCCCCGAGGACCAGTTTGTGAAACACTGCCGCAAAGGGTAATTTCCCTTCAGTTTGAACTACTTTTGCAGTGCTACTCCATGTTGCCCTCTAGTGGGAATATTTAGAAATATTAGGTGTGACAGTGATAATCACTCTTATGCTTGTTTTCCAGTATAATGTCAAACAAGCGAACATTATTACAGAGAAAGGGGCTGTTATTGCTTTTAATTTAAGGAAATAGAGGAATACAGAAATGGAGTCTGTGTGTTTCACTGTGTGTTCATATGACATTTTTGATGTTGTAATGTGTGAGTCTGTTGTGTTTGAGTATGGGATGGAGAAAGATAAATGCTCTATGTGGCATGGGGTTTGATAGTGAGTGTGTGTGAGTACATGTGTGAGAGAGAAAGTGAGACTATGATAATGAAAGAATGTGTGTTTGAGTGGTGTGTGTGTGCACTTTCGTAGGAGGAAAGTGTGACAGCCTGAGCAAACACACAGAAGGGGTGACCTTTCTGCTCTGGTACATCTTGTCACTGCTGCCACTCTCACCCTTGCTGCTGGCCACAAGCTCCTCCCCCCACCCCCCACTTTTCCGGAAATGCAAATCTATCTTTTCATCTCATTTTCTAATCCCTTCTTAAGGTGCCTTCTCTCTCACTGCAGAACCGTTCAGATACGGTATATATTGCTGATGCTGTTATCTCTGTCTGTCTGCCGCCGTGATTGGGACCTTGTTTCGATGTGTTAGGTTAAGCACCTCTCTCTCTCTCACGCTAACGGCTGCCTTCACGCCGAGTGAGACCTTCCAGCCAGTGTGCAGATCCTTGGGTACATCGCCCACTGGCCCGGCCCCCTTGAAGATGGGGCCCCGGTGTCACTCTCATCCTCAGACTTTGACCGCATAACATATGGATGCCGCAAGCACCAGTGCGCAGATGACAGTGGGGTCAAAGGTTACCCTCACATGTTCCTGTTCGCCCTGCCCCCTCCCCACATTATCTGTTTCTAGCAGTGTTAGGAATTTGCATAATTTTACGAAGCAGCCCTCCCGCAGGAATCGTCGCCATCTGTGATGCCGGAGCCCCGATGAGGGCCTGTACCTGATGCGCGCGCCCAAAGTGTCACGACTGAGTTCAGCCGTCTGCCCTCCTTCCCGATCAGTAGCAGTCAGCTCTGCCCTTCCCTTCCCTGAGCTCCCGTTCCCTCTGTTTTCGCCCGTCACCCTGGCTCTTCCAATCTGAGAACGGCACTGGGGAGTGTGTGTCCTGATAAGGACGCGGGAACTCAAGCGCCTTACAGCCAACACGTTTTTTATTATGTACCCGAGTGATGTTATTCAGGGAGTACCTGACTTTGCATTACATTACAGCATCACATTTGACTTTACAGTCCGCAACTTAACAAGCCCTTCAGTGTATTTACAGCCCATATAACACTATGTGACACAGGCGGTTGGAGAGCCTGTTTTGGGGGGGGGGGGCTCAACCCCCCGCCCTCCCCATTTTTGTTCCAGCTGCCCCAGAATATGTTTTTTCTAAAGCTATTTAGTGATTTGTCCCATATTCCCGTAACCCTCCACTCAGCAAACTTTGCTGTGGGGACCCTCTCCCCTGAAAATTTTTCTGTTGGGTCGACAGAAAAACAGATGGACCACAAGTTCGCCTGCCTGACGAGCATGGGAATCGTCAGCCCATTCCCAACATCATGAGCCTTCCTCCATGACTGCTGGCCAGAAACGCATCACATGAGGGGATCGAGGCCCCCGCTGATGGAATGTGCTGTGTCTCCGCCAGCTGCGAGGCCTTATGGTCTGAGGCTGAACACCTTTCAGAGCAGGATGTGATACATCCGCAGAACATGCTCTCTATCTTTCAAGAGTAACAGAGAGGCAGAGATGGGATGTTTCTGGTCCATGCGAGGTCCTACCTACTGTAATCCACAAGGTCCTTGATAAGAGAGGGACCTTGTTGTGGACCCTCACCACAACACTCCCATCGGCGTTCTTGGGCATCACTCCACCTTGGCTGAGGCTGGCTTCCTCTTTGCTCCTCACCTCTTCTGCATGGCTGTTGTAGCTTAGGTCTTGCTGGGCTAAAGTGAGTCTCTCCTTTCCAGTTTTTATGAGCCTTTTGTCCACCTATTAGACCAGTACTTCCCAACCCGGTCCTTGGTGACCCACAGATGGTCCACATTTTTGCTCCCTCTTGGCTCCCTGCCAGACAGTCCACATTTTCACTCCCTCTTAGCTTTGGGAGCTGGGAAGAAGCAAAAACGTGGACCGTCTGCAGGTCCCCAAGGACTGGATTGGAAACACTTTGCTTTTATTAGACAGTCCATCACCCTGCAGGTAATTTTATCAATTTCCCCTTTTTCTTTGTACTTTTCTACACACTCCTACACATTTCTCACTTCAATTTTTTCACACATTTACTTATTTTTAGGTGATTTTAAAGCTTTTGCTTGTGTATTTACCCCTGCTCAAATCCATTATTACTTCAGTCATTCTGAAGGTCTACTTCTTGGTTATTGAAATGCCAGTCCTCAAGGGATGAGCACTGCTGATTTTCCACCCTTCCTTTACCTGTGAGCTGGGTATGAAGCCTCTGGCCAATCAGAATCAGTAATTATTAAACTGACTACCTGGGAGAACTGAAAACAAGGCCTGGATTTGGAATCGAAGTCCAGATTTGAAAAGCCCTGTTCTAGATTTACCAAAGGCATCTCTTTTATCAGCCAGAAGGTAATTAAGTCGTAGTCTATGTTTGGGGGTTCAGAACCAATACTATACTGTGTTTTTTACTTGATTGCCTGGACAGGGTATAGGTGCGTGCAGCAATAGTAAAATACACCCCCACATTCATTTAGGGAATACACACACCAGGTCTGGCTGCATTGTACTGTACCGTAGTACAGAATAAAGATCCTGAGCTTCTGTCACCAACGTGTTTTTCTGTTAAACAAAACATATGAAATGAAAGCGCAATGGGGTTCATGATTAACGTCCTCATTTTGTGCCGTATTTGGAGTCGTTTTGGGCACGATGACACACAGATATATCATGTACGCAATGTAGTGATTTTTATTTATTAGTGCTGCTCCAATAAGACGACAGTCCCACATTATACCAAATATCTGAGATTGTGCAGAATAATCTTGCACTGGATACTGGTACTGAAAGTACCGTGGTACCGCATTTTTGAAAACTGTTCGGAATTACATTTCTTTAGTACTACACTATTATAGACATCTATAATGCTAACTATTGAATCAGAACCATCATTCTATACAGAATACTAAAATATCCGCTACTTAAATACCTCCCAAGCTTCGAGTCAGTGATTTATGTGAGGGATAATACGGCATTATCGATCACAGTAGTCAAACGAATTGGAGTTTTGGGAGTGACACGTGTCCGGGCACCGTACAGATCGATTAGTACGAGTGCAGCCTCAGACGACGTCGTACTCAGGGTTTTGCCGTGCGACGGAGGAAAGCACATCGACACTCACTGTACTTGTGGTTGTGAGTTTCCTTTCTTGCTCAGTGCGCTGCTGCTCTCCGCACTGCGGCCCTCAGAGGTGCGACGTGGTGCAGTTTAGCGAGCTGATGAGGGAGTGGAAGAACACAGGCAGCAGACCCATGGTGCGCTTCCATGATGCAGGTGTCAGCAACCTCTGAGCAATAGCTGGATGAGCCCCCCCCCCCATTGGGGTGGCGTCTGGGTCAGTGGGTTATGACACAAGGCCAGTGATCAGACATTCACCTGCTGAAATCCCAGCTTTAGTAATAAGTCATCTTATCCTTTTCTCTGCACATTTGGCATTGCAATCCAAAAGTAACAGGAAAAAATCAGATGTTTCTTAAATATTGTGATTGTCTGATTGGGTTCTTGCCAAGTTTTTGCTAATTGCATTTCTAAAGTAACCCTTCTAGCCCCAGTGCTCGCACCCACAACCGAGCCAGCAGGCTGTAGGGCTGATGCCCCCAGGTCGCGCAGGCCGCCACGTGGAGGCGGCTCCCTGGCTCAGCTCCACTCCGGGAAGCCCGGCTTTGGCCGCACGCTCCTCCAGCTTACGGAGAACAGTGCGCACAGGGTTTTTATTTAGCATTTCCGTTCCACTCACCACTGCTAACACCCATGAGTCTAACCGCTCAAGAGGGGCCATGGAAAGCATGAGCTCGTCTACGGGGTCCTAAATGGTCAGGTGTCCGACCTGCAATACAGGGAGTGGGCGTGGATTGATGAGTAAACTGCGAATTGACATAAGAACAAAGGATCTGAGATGTACTGTTCTATTTATATGACAATGAATCTGTCCCTTCATCAGAATTCGTTTCTGCCATTGACCATTTCATTATCTAGTTACTAAACTTAGCATCACAGTGTTCTTTACAAATTTATCTATGTATATATTTACATAAAGATACAGAAACGACACTCACGAGTTTGACATTTGTGGTTTCGGTTTTTCATGAGTTGGCCATTGAACAATTAAACGTGAATATTTCTGAAGCTGAAATACCACAGAGTCGCAGAGCAAAGGTGAAAGATCATGAAAACCTGAGTCATATACAATCATGTAATATCTAAACATTAGGCGCGTTATTTTTGGTGTAAATGGATACTGTATCCTTCATATGAAGAGCCCTGATTTGGGTGCCATATATCTTTGTTTCGACTACCAGCTGCATTCGTGTGTTCGCCGTCGTTGTGACCGCTTTTCTCACAGTAAGTTGGGCCCCCTAAGTATCATCTGTGAACTTTCACATTGGTGGGGATCTTCTGCACTTACCCTCTGTGAATGTCAAAGGGGGAGGGGGGTGACAGTAATTATCAGGACCAAGCCCAAGCTGGCCTTTCTCACTTTTCTGGATCCTCTAAAATTGTGCCTAGTCATGTACACTATAGGAAATGTACTGATGGGGCTTCAGGGACAACATGTCCATCCATCGCAAGGCACTCGCTCACACTCATGTACACTATAGGAAATGTACTGATGAATCACCTAACCACAGGTTTTGTGACTGTGGGAGGACACCCCCCCCTAAAATGAGTAGGATCTATAACCACCAGATGTATGGGGGCAGGAAGCAAACCAACAGCCCTGAAGGCGTGCAGCCACAGCGCTACCCAACACAACACGGCCCCTCCCTGAAACAGGAGTATGAGGTTTCAGTCATACGGAGTACACAGCGTGCCCCCCCAAGGGTCAGCCACACTGTCATCTAGAGGGTCAGCCTCACAGTCATCTAGAGGGTCAGCCTCACACTCATCTAGAGTGTCAGCCTCACAGTCAT
>JABFDZ020000047.1:4020481-4031125 GCA_019775955.2 Pollimyrus isidori | reverse complement strand
GCAAGATGCTATCTTATCAATATGGGCCAACATTTCTAAAGAATGCTTTCAGCACCTTGTTGAATCAATGCCACGTATACAGTAAGTCAGTTCTGAAGGCGAAAGGGGGTCAAACACCGTATCAGTATGGTGTTCCTAATAATCCTTTTGGTGAGTGTATACTGTATACCAGCCGAAGCCACAAGAACCGAGGCTGCTGCCGTAAGCAAATGAATGTAAAACCGATGGTCAAGCATGTGTCTGTGCACCATAGGTATTTACTATTTGTTATACTGTTAGTACTGCTAATAATAGGTGGCCTGAGCTGGTTCGGGCCATAAACAAATTGCCAGTTGTGTGTGTGTGTGTTTGTGTGTGTGTGTGTGTGAGTGGGTGGGTATACCTTACCTAATGGAGACACAATGTCCCCATAATGTTTTTTTTTAATACAAAAAACTCAATTTAATAAAAAAAATCTGTGACTACAATGAAAAATATATAAAAATGCAAAAACTTATTTTGTATTTTTATGTATTTTGTTTGGTTACTTATGGTTATGGTTAGGGCTGGGTAGGGGTTAAGGTTGTCATAATTAGCGCTAGCATTTGCCCCATTGAAATGAATGAGCGGTCTTCAAAAAGATATGTTTACCTGACGTGTGTGTGTGTGTGTGTGTGTGTGTGGTGTGTGTGTGCATGTGCGTGTAACCATCCAGTAATAACTTCAACACAACATAGAGAATTTTAAATGCTAACCTTTGTTTTTTCTAGTTACTGTGAAAATAGGAACTTTTTTTTGACCAATTATTGCAGTTATGTAGACTGTCAAATCTGTTTTTAATATCTACTGTATATGTGCTAACCAAGTTAGTGATACAGAAAATCGTTTTGCAGTTAAAATAAAATAAACTGAGAAGATGCATATTATTTCCCTAATTTTATGGCTATGATAATGTATGAATATTTACTTAAAATCTTTAATTTCAACAGTTATTTTTTAAGATTCTTCAAACATTTTCCTCCCAGACTGATCATTACATGCGCAAAAATTGACAACTGTACAGTTAACGTAAATACACTGCTTTTCCGCGAGGGACTATTATTGTGGGTTTAAATCTAATCTTACTTATCAAACACGAAACAATGTATGGTTATTCACTGATGGTGGGATAACAGCTTATCTTCATTACTGTACAGTAATGCCTGGAACGTAGCTGGAAGGGAGATAAGGCTACAATACCTGATAAAAGCTGATAATATCACTCAATGCAAATCTACACTTCTCTTCAATGAATTCAAACTTAGACAAAATATTAATAGCGATAATGATAATCAGGGGCGTTGCCAAACACTTTGGGCCCCATGACAATGCACCATATTGGGGCCCCCAGACCAGACCAATCTAGTTACTTTCAATTTTTTTTAGGGCCCCTGTCAACAAAAATGTGGATTGCCTGAGATTCACCAAGGACTGATTTGGGAAACACTGCTCTAACCACTTATCCTGGTCAGGATTAATGGGGATCTGGATTCCTCTTGTTGTGGTCGGCGGGCGAGGATGGGGCGAAACAACAGGGAGTCCAGGCGGGACGATCGGGGCAAACGAGGGTTTATTAGGACACACCGACAAGGACGACGTTGATGCCGCGTCTGCCGGAACAGACGCTGGCGCAGACTTAAATACATAAAACAAGGCACACAACTGGCGAGCGGCAGCGCCACACAGGTGCAAACACTGGGGTAATCACAGGAGGTAACGAGGTGGGTGTGGCACACACGGGGCTGGAACGGGACGGACGTCGCAGTACATGACACCTCTTTTGACAGCTTAAGACTGGGGATTGTACCACAGGGTACAATCACGCACATATTGTACGAAATTTAGAGACACACGTGTTTGGACTGTAGAAGCAGATCCATGCAACACAGGAAACATGCAAAGACCACATACACAGCGTAGGGACAAGATGTGAAGCCTCAGCCAAAGACCTGAGGGAGCAGGTCGTAGCCAGTGAGCTGCCCGAGATGCTCGAAATCTACAAGGTAGCCTTCAGGGTTAGGAAAAGCTAATTAAATGTAGCGAGCTGTGTTGTTTAAGTTACCACAGTGTCACAGTCACAGTAGGGGGTGGTGTGTTTCAGCGCTTAGGGCCAGCACCTCTGAAAGGCCAGTCATCCATGGAACACGCTGAGAAAGAGTGTAAATTGAGCACGATCACTAAGATAAGGAGGAACCAAGCTATAAAAAGATCTGATTAATATGGCCTTACTGTGTAATCTGAGCGGAAACTGGCCAGACGCTCCGTGGAGGCTGTGGTCACATCATCTAGACATGGCAGGTGACAACTGCGCCCGAGCACGGCGATCGATGGGGGCCACTTGGGTTCATCCCGCACTTGAATGAAGGCCGCCGGTCAAAGGAAGGGGTAGTGCGGAAGATGAGATGACAGATGGGAGGGTCACAAAAGGGGCTCAGTTTCCAAAACATTGTGTGGGAGGGGCTTAGCAGTAACAAACAGCCAATCAGAATTCTAGATCAGAATGTTAATTGCCACCTGGGAGATGCCTAAATGGGCCTGGGGTGGCTCAGCCCGCCTCCCTCATCAGAATCAGAATCATCTGTTTTTCACCGAGTACTTTTACATACAGTTTATTCTGAGGTGTCGTGCAAAGCATCCAATTATTTCTAGGGGTCTGGAGCCGATCGCAGAAACTACAGCCATAAGACACTGAATGACCCAGTAATAATACTATGAACATAAATAAAATACTGTGATCTAAAGTGCCAGGAAAAATTCCTTGTAACTATTAGGTACTTTGCAGAAACAAGCTGTAACTATGTTTGAGTTTGTCATTAGTGATAATTGTCATGATCAGACAAGGAGACAGAAACACCAGTGTCATGCAAATTAGTACTGGAATTAAACAGAATGAAACCAAAGAAAGATTCCAATATGTGTGAGTTCAAAACGGAGTGACTGCTTTGAATGTATGAAGATAAAAAGCAGGTCGCCTGGGCCGTATCTCAGAAGGTGAGTAAGACAGAACCGTGAGTAAATGACGACCACGCTGCTGGTATATACTGGTATACACATACACAGTCACATAATGCATGCAGTACTGTGCAAAAATCTTAGGCAGGCAAAGAAAATAATGTTTAAATTATCCTTGTGTTGGTGTAAAAGTATATTATTATGCCTGTCAAAGTGTGTCAGTGTAGCCATTTCAGAACGTTTGCTAAAATCACCCCAGTATTTGCGGCAATCGTCCAGTGCAGCCACGTATTTTTTGACTCGGCCACTAGCTCACTTCAAACAGCTAGTCAATCTGTCACTGACTTTTTAAACCAATTAATTGAATTATTTAATTGAGCTGTTGGTGAAATTTAACAAAATCATGGAACGGCTGAGGTGCCTCTGAGGAGAAGTTGAGGAACTGAAGCGGCGATCATCTAGCCATTCAACTAGATATCAGTAACTTTTTAGAAAACAAAAGAAATTATTGCTAGTTTTTATTGTGTTACTCTTAATTTGCACATGTTCTAATGTTGAATTGTGTTTTTTGTTCTAAGCCAAAGTACACTTGCTACCCAGATAAACAGCTTTAAACATTTCTTTGGACTGCCTAAGACTTTTGCACTGTATTGTATATCCATCCATGCATCTTCTGTACCTGCTTGTCTTCTTCAGGGTCGTGGGGGATCTGGAGCCTATGGACAACCCAGGATGGGGCACCAACCCATTTCAGGGCCCACAGACACACCACTCACTCACACACCCAGAGGTTGAAACAAAATCTTGGTCTGGATTTTTACTTTCTGGACCTGAAATGTCCACCTCTGCATACTCCTACAGGCAATTTAGTACTTCAGTTTACTTCAGCACACTTTTGGACCGTGGGGAGGAAACCCCATGATGACATGGGGGGAACATGCCAACGGCGCACACCTGGAACCAAGCCAGAGCCTTGAACTCTGGTCCCAGATATGTGAAACTGACTCTTACATATAGATGCTGTCTATAAATATACCATATAACCTTAAGGCAGTTATCTGTTACCATGCACATTTAATTTTGTTTGTGTTCTGTTAGTACGTACTGCCCGATTTTATTTGAGGTTTTGTATTAATGTAAAAATTGCAGACTTAAACAATCAAGTAGTAAGACATCAGAAATTCAAGAGTCCAGGTTGGTCTTATTGAATTAATGAGTTTGCAGCCTTGGTGTTTATTGTAGAAACAACCTTTCCTCCGGCATCTTGGCAAAACACTGTGTAGTTTCACTTGGTTTGCTGTAAGATTGATGTTTTCCCAATAGGCAAGCTGGCATGCTGACATCGTGACCCTGTGGAGGGAACCTGAACTGCTCAGGCTTCTGTCTGAGGCGGAGCGGTACCTCAGAACCCAGCTGTGTGTGTCGTCACATGGTGCCGATGTCACCAAAGCGGGACAGGAACAGTAAAGGGGGCCAGTGGGGGTGGGACCGTTTCATTCTTCTCCATCCTCCAAATTCCAGTTCATGGAGGTACATAAAATAAGTACATAATGAATTAAGAAGAGAGAGTTTTAAACTGCTTTGATTAATGTATTTATTTTGATCTTTTGATATACATCCGATTAATATGCAAGCATACAGAAGGTATTTTAACTGAAAGCTAACATATATGTATGATAGTATACATCATATCAGAAACAAGCAGAAAGAGTATGAATCTCCATTTTATATGTGTTTATTAAGAGGAAGTACGAAGCGTGTTTATTTGAAAACAGAGTAATGACGTATTAATGATTTTAAATTAGCTTAAGAAGCTTACTGATGCTGTTTATTAGTTTGTTACAGTTTGTTAGCGCTGCCGTCGGCCATTTTGAGATGGCATTCTCTGCTTGCTGGATCATCGGCTGCTTCGCCGATGGTCAGCTTGTCTACCTTCTCGCTGTAAAAGGATGGCCAGTCACTACCTGATTAAACTGCTTTAGGGCAGAGGAACGAGGGTATTGGAAGGTTTGGGGTGTTACCTGAGACAGGAGATGGTAGTCTTGACCCAGTCATATTCAGGACTGGCACAAACCTTCTGGTTCCTCGTTGTGACAAATCTGTACAACGAACAGGGCGTGGAAAAAGAGAAGTTATCAGAGGCAACAGTGGACCAGATTGTCTTGCAAATCATCCATCTGTCTGCGCCCCTCCATGTGCGTTGATCATATTTGAGTTGTTCTGAAACTTTGGTACAGTCTTTGACGCCATTGGATGGTCTATCGCCGGGCCCCGGGACTCACATGATGGCATCCATGCGACAGACCTCCAGGGAGCTTTGCACCATGTAGCCCTTGATGAGGCGGAATGGCAGGGCCTTGCGGGTGTATTTCACACAGCAGGCGTGGTTCAGAGGGCGGTCTGCAAACAGGAGGCACATGCAGCCATCATGGGTCAAAACCACGAGATATAGCACGCAAACCGGGGAAGAGCGAATCGGGATAGGAGTGGTCTGGATCAAAGGAGTGGTCTTTCCCATGTCACCTTCTCTACAATTAAAGAACCACTATTCAACATTCAAGATCAAACTGACTGAGAGATTCAAACCCATACTTGAACTAAACCTCCCTATTCATTTGTATGGCTTATCAGTCTTACTATAGAATAAGCATGGAGTAAAATCCACAAATGATAAGAAGAAAAAGATTATACTAGCAGCAAGTAATTAATTTCAGCTTCTGTAGCAGATAGTTAGTACAGCATTGTATTGTCAGTGAAAAGGTTGTGGGTTCAGAACCCAAGCAGCACATGCAAAATTGTAACTATTCCCTCACATGTTGTTTTGGTGTCCATTGTTAATCATCATTTCGCCAAAAAACTGTTAGCTAATTTCCAGATATGCATCAATATTGTCGATTTAATTATACATTTTTTATAGATTCCGCACAAATTATTGAAGCACATGAAATGAGCACGTCCTACACAGCCATGTTTTCTGCTGCCGAAAACGACCCAGTGAGAGGAGAGGAGAGACTCACAAGCTTCGCTGTACTGAGAGAACTGGACCAGGAGGCAGAAGGCAAGGGCGACGGTGGCGAGGCTTCTGCAGGAGGTCATGATGGCAAAGCGGGGGTCGAGGCTCACTGGAGCGAGATCACCTGCCCCGTGCACGTTTATACCCGCCAGGCCCAGGGGAGGGATCTCCACAAGGGTCCCGTCGGAAACCGCACATCGGAGCAGTGATAAGATCTTATCTGCAGCCTGCAAATGTAGCACAAAAGGCAAAGGGACTGAAACTTATGAGCATGGGTGCAGGAAGCACTTGATGTTCTAGGGTTTTTCTGAGGGGGCACATTACGATCAGTGTGGCCCCCGGGGGCCACCAATGCTATAGTGGTGCTGCTGAGCTCACCAAAAACCAAACAAAATTTTTAAAATGGGAGCAAATTGCTGCTTTTTACCAAATACAGAATAATGGCCAGAGATCAGCCGTAAAAATTAATTTTCTTTTTTGTCGCGAAGCAATATTTATGTGCCTGACGCATATTCACGCTAAAATGTCTAAGAGCAATGAAGTAATTAATATCAAGTTTTCAAATATATTAGAAAAACAATTTTCACTCACATCTTTAAGCTACTTAAAAATTTTTTTTAAAGAATTTCTTCGCATATATTAATTTATCGGTTATGGCCTTGACTAGTTAACAGAAAGAAACCTGTTATATAGAGAAAATGTAGTGCAGGTTCAATGCGATACATAGTAGTTTTAAAATTATTTGTCAATGATTGATTTTAAACTTTAAACAATAAATATAATATGTAAACTACCCTCCTACTTTTCAGCATATATTAAACATTCTGTATAATCAAAAAATGGCGAGTTTAACGCAATTTTGTTTTTCAAAGTATAAAGTTACATGTAGTTTGCTTATGGTTATTGCAAGCATGAGGGGAAAATGTATGTCATGGCTGGAAAACAAAAAAGAAAACTTTGACTTGGTTGACCTATTTAAGTTGTGGGAAAGAACATACATTTGATTTCCTTGAGATTAGAATCTTCTTTGCCGGTTTCTGTCGCCATTACATGACTGCTGACTGGTCTGACCTAAAACAGGGACAAAACATTATGGTTTAGAGCCGAAATGGTCGACATCGAGTCACATTCAGGGAAAGTAATGAGAAGATTTGCTGTGCGCCATGTCCAGTAAATTCTGTGTCCCCCAGCCTTATCGCCCCCCCAACACTGTGACCTACGGTGTCCCTTTCCATGTCCCTTACGGTGTCCTTACTGTCCTGCCTATATGCAAGGGAGACACACTGATTATTTACAACTGATGTTTTTCAGTGCCTCGTGCCATTGTGGATGTTATACTGTTACACGTTTTATTTTTGTATATGTAAAAAAAGCAATAGATGCTAGACATCGAAGGTCCAGGGTGAATGTTTTAAAATGAAAAAACAGTTTTACTGAATTTTACATCTGGGTTTTAAATTTAAATTTGGCCTTCTGTTATTTGTGATCTCTGTGTAAATAACTTTCCAGCAGGAGATGTATAGGTAAAGATATATATCTTTCAAGATATTATCCTCAAAAATCATATTCGAAATACTTTGGCTTACATGGTACGCGTAGTGTATATACAGTAAATGGCTTTGTTATCACTTAGCTGTGTAACATTTGTAAACTAAAATTTTCTTCAAGCTGCGTTTCAAAAGAAGATGGGGAATTTGCACCACCTCCTGGACGAAGTTGGAACAGGCTAGAACGCTCCATTAGGCCTGGTTTAGCTGACCATGACAGAATTACCTTTTGAGTGGATAATGAGACAGTTTTGTGGCATTGCAGTGTGGGACCTTGAAAGATGGGACAAGCCCCTGTTCGAACCTCACTACTACTGGAAAACCCCATGGGTAAATATCCCCCCCCCCCACTCCCACACATCATCCACCGGATGATGGAGAGATAAGCTAAACAAAGCCATAATCGCTTATCTCGGCCTTCCACCTTGGCTCTGTAAGGTACCAGTCTTTGGAGAATGGGTTTGATCGATTTCCTCACAATGTACTGCTTGTGTGGGTGTGGGTGTCCAGCGTGGCCGCGGAGTGAGGAGGGGGCTCTTGTCAGGCTCCCTCTTTTTGCAAGGATGTTTTTGAAGCTGTGCGACGTTGGGCACAAACCATGACAGCAAAGTTTCGAAATCCGGTAAAGTCACTCATTCGGTCTGCTCACAGCCTCGAAATTCAGATCACTCCATCTTTTCCATCTTTTCTTTGAGTTGTTTCAGTAAGTGGAATGGGCTGACAGCCAATCAGCTGGTCTTAAATTAGTCATGTGGTCTTAAGGTTGGATGTAAGTATCCGTACACCAACTATGTAAGACATCGTCTGCTGCTTTTTGACACTTCTTCAGTGAATTCAGAATTTAAAACAGGAAAGTGTTTTTTGCCCAGGAAATTATTAAAAAACATTTATGAGAATCCATAATCAGAATCTCTCACTCAGTTGATGCTCAATGTTCCTCTCAAACCAACAGTGGCTCCCAAGGGAGTTGGGAGAGAATTTCTCAATGCTGTCCCATCCCATTATGCAAAGTACGGGGACTTGACACACTCTGTCATTAGCAAAGGGGAGAACCCAGCTTGGTTCACAGGAGAACCCACACAGTTTCCTAGGAGTACCAGGGGTGTTTACAGGGTCTGGTTCAGAGGAGGATCTGTTCCTCAGAGTGAGAGAGAAGCCAAGCGTAAAGGCGACAGAATAGCATGATGCTAACCACTGAAGTCTGTCATCAATTACAGCGGCACCCACTGGCCTAGAACCCGGACACAAGCCGGCAGAGACCACACAAGCTGCTGAGTCTGATCCGGACCCAGTTCCCTTCTTCCCACAGCTATGTTTCCTCAGGATCACAGCGTTACGTCACGAAGTTACGCAAGCCGCAGTCTTTTCTTAATTTCGGCTTTAGTCCCTCACCCCAATATCTATCTCCTTCCATCTTCCTGTGAACACTACATGGAGGCCCTTAGGCTCAAGATGTTTCATGAAGAATGCCTCTTCTAGGGTCAAGAGGAGGTTTCCGTCCTGCTCATTCACAGCTAGGGCAGTACAGCGATCTCACGTTCCCTGTGTCACACCGCACCGCGGACTGGCAATGGGAGGCAGCCGCCCCCGACCAATAACCAGTAACCACGTTGAATAAAGCATGACAATGGCCGCAGCCCAGCACGAGGTATTGCTGATGTATAGAGATATACTGAGCGTTAATCCCTGTCTCTGTTCCGCCCTGCGCGACTCTCCCTGCAGCTCATCTCAACCTCCCTCCTGCCCTTCCTCCTCTCGTTCTTCCTCCTTGTCAGTTCCCTGTCTGCCCTTTCTGTGTGTTCGGGACCGTTCCCTGGTGACCGACCTTCTCGCCTGTGACCCCCAACCACAGACCTGGATCCTGACTCTTGCCTGCTGCTTGTTCCCGATCTCCCGGCTTTTGACCTCCCTTGCATGACCACGTCTCTGTCCGCTCCCTGTGTCTGTTGTCTCTGAGGGCTCAAAGGCTCAGTGGTCAAACCCACAACAGGTCCGAACTTATTCGTGACACCCTGCCTCATTAACCTGTGACCATAGCGGCCTTAAACGATGTGGCTCACCTTTAATGTAAAAAACTTGCTATAGTGACAGAACATCATACCAGCCTGACCGCCATGGATGTCACCTTCCTGGTGAAACGTTATGGAGGATGGAAGTGTGACCTGAAGATGTGAGTCAGGTGCAGGGGACACCGCAGCGGGTGGGAAGAGGGGTTTTGGCACTTCTGTTATACCCATGTTCCCACACATGGCCCCCATCTACAACCCCCCCCCCCCCCAACCAACCCACACACAGTCAACCATGGTCCAATATGGAAAGGGTCTGGCCTGTTCCATGAAACAAAACAGGCTGTGATATTGTTTTTCAATATAAAAGGAATGAGGAATGCAAGTTCCACTTGGCTTGCTGGAATGGAAAATTATGTATATAACATACAAATTCAACCATCAAGATCTTTAATACTCATTACAAAGGGCTTTAATGTCTTTAATGTCTAATCGTTGGTGGGGCTGACATCTGCAGCGCCGGCTCACACGATGTTGCTGGATGTTGTACGACTAATTTCTTCGTGATGTTCGTCTGTGTGGTCGCTGGGTTATATATAAGCATCGAAAAGCTGAGGAATGTAAACCCATTACTAAAGCTGTCAAAGTGATCTGTGCGCTGGTAGATTTGTAGGAAATACAAGCTGAGTTTGAAGCACAGTCAGTGTTGTGGTTGTGTTTGTCCCTCTTAGTGATGGGAGGGGACATATCAGGAGACCAAATTGGACACTATACTCTCAGGGAATGAGAGAGTGGGAGCAGGGGTCCAGGTGGGCCAACCCTAAGCCGTTCACCTATAGTTCTAGGGTTTGGTTCCAGGTAGGAACAATATGTAACAAATGTATTAAATACCCTTAAGTCTGACTTCCCATAATTTCCCAGGTACCCCCCCCCCCAGGTGTCCTCACCCACTAGTAATGATGGGAGTCTTGCTTCAGGGTCTAAAGCAGAAGAGGGTCTCCCACCCATGCAAGAAAAATACAGCAGCTTGGAATGTGACCCCGTCCTGGCGGGGCGGGGCGGCGCCCCCCGGGGGGGGGGGGGGGGGGCGGGGGGGGGGGGGCGCGGG
>JABFDZ020000047.1:3977615-3988904 GCA_019775955.2 Pollimyrus isidori | reverse complement strand
GGGTGCGGGGTGGCAGGCACTGGGCAGAGGTTTCAGATTGGGGGCTGGGTGGGGGGGGGGCAGTTCACTGAGGACCGGTAGAGCCTGGATTCTGTTGCATTCAAGCCTTAACTTGGCTGCTTGGGTGCGGAGCATACACTTAATCAGAAAACATCTGTTTCTCGCAGCTATTGCAGCGGTGATACACGCTGATTGTCCAAGCCTTTGATTAACAAAGAAAACAGAGTGTGGGCAGATGGGTAATTTCAGAACCACAGTAAATACTGGTTTGAGCTGAGCCGCCTTTTCCTAAACAATCACCATAATGAGCACCATGCATACATTAGGTACACGGACCAAAGTTCTGAAACTGTTCATATCGGGAAGAACTTTCCAGACGATGAGCTAAGCGGTCAAATGATTGGCTCTCCAAGAGCTGGAGGTGGCCTTGCATTGGTCAGACACCTTTCCCCTCTTAATATAAGAAGACACAGTTTACGTTGACATGCTCATTGTAAGCGCTTTCACAGAATAATGTGGCTGGGGCTTAATCACCAGACGGACAAGTCTTACGATGGGGGCGTGGTTTACTTCTAATTTTTGAGCCACTTAATATCCACACAAATGAACTTTAGGCCATCACTTCACAGATCTCTAGCAGTGAAGATGTGATAAGTCAGGCTGAGGGCTGGGTATGGCCATTTTACGTTTCCATGGTCACCATCCTCGTACCAGCTGCCACCTACCAGGCAACTGGGCCTGATTGGACTGATTGCCAGCTATGGATAACACAGCTGACAGGGCTCAGGAGAGCTGGCCATTATGCTGTATTTTATATTTTCGGGTTTTCTGTTTATGTTTGAATATTTGAGTTGGTATTTGCGTCTCGTTCCTTTATTATTTCATAGCTTGACAGCATTCCGCATCTGGCCGATTGTTTGGACAAGGCAGAGCGGGATGGTTTGGGGGTGGGGGCAGGGGGTGGGATGAAAGACAGGGAGAGTGAAGCTGCTCGACTTCAAAGAGAGAGACACAAAGGTGAGCGGTGACGGGATGGTGAGGAGGCGGGGCGAGCTGGGGAGGCAGCCGACAGCGAGCAGGCGATGAAGGCAGAACGGCAGGGCTGGTTGGCGGCAGGAAGACGTCCGAGGGATCGGAGGCATAAAGAAGATACCAGCCATATTCAAGGAAGACTGCAGGACCATCTGGAAGGACAGAACCAGTGGCGCCATGGAAATTATTTATTCTAACACCTTAATTGTAGTTATTTAAAAATCAAACCTAAAGTCCTGACTTAGTGCAGACAAAAAAACATGTTTTTTGCACCTTTGACAATGACATGCTAATTACAGTGGCAAGTGGCAGTAATGGCTCAGTATGTTTCATAAGATGACAAACTGACAGCCTGTCTGAATATCTGGACAAGAAACATAAAGCGGCATGTTAAAAAGCTAGGAAAGAATGATACCTCCAGCAGAAAATCAAGATATCAAACCAATAACCCAAAGGAAAATGCATTGAGACCAACATTACATGGTTGGTTCTATAAATTGTATGTTTATTACCAAAGCATTCATCAGAAATACAGCTAAGTCAGAAAAAATATGCATGTGTTGCATTGCGTGCCGATTTAAGTGGTGCTCCTAAAAATTTAAGTAAGGAACAGAAGTGCTTATCTCCAGGAGTTCAATCGTCCAATCAGGCCAAGCTGGCTGATGGGTAGCTGCTAGATTACTTCACATTACCCAGAATCCCTTGAATGTCTGTATTATTTTTGTACATACAAATTGCATACTCATGGTGTACTTGCTTAATCAATAAAGAACTACTGGTAGGGAAAGTATTGAAATTTTCTAAGAGTGTGTACTTTTAAATAAAATCAAAATCACGCTGAAGTTGATCAAAGATTAAGAAAATTGTCGGTGCAGATGGAGCAGGTCACATTTCCCGCTGACAGTGGCAAAGCAAGCTTTTCCTCCCGTAAAGGACACAGCTGAGTCTTTCATAGAGATCTTGAAAGGCAATTTTGGGGAAATTCTGTGATTTTTCACTTGCAACTCAAATACAATGTCAGACGCCAATTTTGTCATCCTCCAATCACAGAATATAAATGAGCTTAAAGAGGCAGTCATTCTCTTTGTGTGTCGGGGCGCTCAAGCGATGTGGGAGAGCCGGAACGGCTCCGGGACAGAATCGTGTAACCCGAGGACTGTGGCAAGCACAACAAACAAACAGGAAAACTGTGCAGGCCAAAAACGACAAACCCTGACCGCCTCTAGTCACCGGTGTTCGTCAGCCACCGCGAAGTAAACCAGGTAAGGCTGAGAAAAGCAGGCCGTCGCGAAGAGGAACAGGTGAGCTTTGAAAACCAATCCGGTTATTTGACTCGCTTGGATGGCGCCCGCACCTTCCGAAGGGGCACATTGAACATGTGTGGAGGTGAAAGGGCACAACGCTTTCCACAGGCCCACCTCCATGAGCCCGCGTGCATCACCAAGGCCGCCAGGAAGCCGCTGACAGCAGCATGGGCGCGTACGAAAACACGGGCATTACGGCCCAGGACATACTGAGATACAGTCGCTAATGTTTACCCTACGTTGTTTGTTTTATACAGTGATTATAAGAAGTTATATTAACTAAACTCAGGGTAATTAAAAAAATACAACCTTATTGCCTTACCAATATAACCAGTAAAATCTACTTCTTGGTACCACCTAATTCTTTAAATAATTTTATTTAATATTTATTTTAGTTATTTTATATTTTTAAAATAAATGTATCAATTTCATTAAATATATAAAAAAGGCCTTCGCAATTTTATTAGTTAAATTAGCAGATAAAAAATATGTATTTAAATTAAAAGTTTATTTGAAAAAGTAACGCTTAGAATTCTTGTTCAGAAAATCAAAAAAAAAGGTCTGGCAAATTACTGGCAGCCCTCAGAGGCATTTCATTGATTTCAACGAGAGGCAGCTGGTCCTCGTTTCCGTCACGCTTACCTCTATCAAGCGGTGAGTGCCGGCCTCCTCAGAGCTCACGTGCGCCGTGTGAGCTGCGACCGCAGGTCTTCCCGTTTGTTTGTTAGCGCCCCTTAAAGTGAAGGGCTACATCTGTTTGACGTGTGAGTGTAGGGCTTTAGCCAGGGGTCAGGAAGCCGTGATGGAGCTCGATCTCCAACACGAGGCAGAGATTCTAGCTGCGACAGCGACCGGCCGCGGAGCCGTAGCGAGGCTCACTGCAGCTAGACTATTTCTCATTGCAATTCCCCATTGAATCAGTGCAGGTTCTAGACCATTTCAGCTGGGGGGGGGCAGACAGGGGCCATTTGTTCTGATAGGGGGGGGCAGATGCATTTGACCTTAATGTCCTCCATGTATTACTTGCACTACTTTGGCAGCATTATTTTGAAATGCTTTGCAGTTACATTTTACAGTTTTTACAAATATGTAACTCAATCTGATCTTTTGTTTAAACCGTCTTGCGTTAGAGTCCGTCATGAAAATGTGTTTATCTTTGCACTGGGAGCAGGCAAAACGCACAGTTTTTTAGCTGCATTTATAAATGTGAACTATAATAGTAATAATAATACACTTATATCAGGCCTGTGTAGCATACCTATTTAGGGGACCCCAGCGGGGGCTATGTACATTGTCATGGGGACACTACCCCCCAGAAAAGCCCCTGCATCGAACCCAATCTTAGAACTCTGCTGGAAACTTTTAATATCACTAGTGAGGAAGTAGCATTTTTTTCAGTAAATGTACACAGATGATCACTGTGAAAATCTCAGTTTAATCATGACATCATGACAGTTAAAGTCTGTCCTGGATACAGGTGTGTAGCTATCAATCCTGGGCCTCTTGATTAAATGTCACCCTGCATCCCAGTATAATTTCACATATTCAAGAGCCCCTTGAAGTGCCCCCAATTGGCCAGAGTACACATGCCCCTGCCCCATTATGACTTTTTGGGATATTCTACGAACATCTACCTGCTCTGCCGCCAGTCTGGGTTACTCACAAATTCAACGTGTCAAAATCTGTTCCTTTAATTTGCAATTCTTTTAATGCAGGGTTTCTCAGTCCGGTCCTCAGGGACTCCAAATGTCCACATTTTTGCTCCCTCCCATCTCCTAGTAGGAAGCAAAAACATGGACTGTCTGCAGTTCCCCAAGGAGCAGATTGGGAAACACTGCTCTAATGTAAGATGGACTTTGCACTTCAAGGCCTTTGGGGACAAAGGGCCTCTGTACCGTGCGGCTGGGTCACCACGGTTACTATTGGATTATTATTTGAAACAAAGGTTTTAATTGTCAAGCGCGAGAAAGTCCTAGCCGTGCTTCCGAAGGGCGAGAGGGGAATCTGTTACCACGCAAAGTCTCCTGGTTGCCTCCGGGTTTGTTTAATCTGCACATTCCTGCCACTACTCGCGACGTGTTAATTTACTCCAGCATGCAGTCACTGCTCTATTACTCTAAAGTGACGGCTCTAATGTTGGAGTCCCTGACACGGGACAGATTCACAGGAAGCTGCTTGTCTCTGGTTTTAAATGGCTTTTAATGTACATGTAATGAACACACTTACATTATGTATGTTATTAAGGTAACACAGACACAGATGAGCATTTTAAATAAGGTTTATGTCTATATTTATTACCAGAATGGGCCGCTTATTGACCCGGGAATTTTCCCGGGGTGCAGAAGCAGTTTCTCAATAACTAAGACTCTAATGGTCGCATTAACCAATGCATCACATATTTATGAAGTCCACCCACAATGAATTAGCCAGGTTAGTACGACCTGACAATTGTGTCCGAGCCATTCCCCCCCCCCCCCCTTCATAAAATCAATATTTCAGATGGATTAGCTGACAATAGGTTTATAATATTTTAAATAAACATGTGACTGAGTTCCTTACATTATTTTCTGACTGTACATAGAGGTGGGGGCAGGAGGGCCAGTGGTGCGGCAGTGTTTCACTGGCGGAATGTGGCTGTTTATACACGGGCAATGCTCTTTGACAGAGGCATCCATCACTCCTGTCGTCCCAGGCCTGTGTAGCGGGTGGTGTTTGCTCAAGGCCGGGCGAGGAGCCCGTCTGTGCTGCAGACGCCCTCGGGTCTCACCGGCTCCCCGCGCCCGCCGACTGCGGACCCCTTCGCCAATTGATTTCAGCTCTGTGGACAACCCAAGAACAACAGAGCAGAGCAGGGTCAATCCTAACATCTCCATATGGGAGCCGTTCGCAGAGAACCTTGCGGTTAATGGCTCGGCCTGGGGAACGGAAGGGGGGTGGGGGGGCAACCAAAACAACGGGCCCGAGAGAGGGGGCCGGTCTAAATAAAGAGCTCAGGTTCTCATTTATGATCACACACATCCCTGTTATCACGCTAATGCACGGCGGACATTGCATTAAGTCCTCTGTGGGCTTCCTGAATCCCATTTCGGCTTCACCGCCACACGCTTGGTGCATCGGGGAGGGAAAATCTATACAGAAGTTTGCCAAAAACACTGTAATAAGGTTATTTATGGAGCTCTGAAGGGCATAGTTGCATTTGCCTCGCAAGTCATTTTTTCAAGGCATTATGTCGCATGGCATGAAATGCAATTCTGCCGAAGCTCTTCCATGACCTCCATTAATCTGTACAGGGTTACGGGCCGGATACCGCTCTCCTAAACGGGATATTCTCTATCTCGTTCTGGGAGCAGTTGACCCCATTGGACTCCATGGCAGCGTTTCCCCTCCCGGTCCTTGGGGAACCGTGCTTTTGCTCCCTCGGGAATCTGGTCCACAGCGTGGGTCTCCGAGGGCTGGATGGGAGGCTCCGTCAGAATGGAGGCACTGCTATACTTCGGTTTGCTCCTTGCACCCAGTGACAAGGGTGATTTGTTTCTAAGTACTGGTTTGTTGGCGGTCATACATGTCTGGTCACATGTGTGTTTGCATTCACGTGTTCGTTTATTTACCAGACCGGCAAGGATAGTGGCCCCCATCTGTTCCTACACTGGGGGGAGCCAGTGACAGGTGTGATCTTGTGTGGTGATGACTTCCACCTGTCCTTTTTTTCCCTGGTAGTGACTTTGCAAATCTCTTCAGACTTTCTTTCCAACTGCATTCCCAGGAACAGGAAGGCTCAGCAATTCCATCCGGCGCGACATCGTGGCCATTTGTTAATTTTGCCAGAACGGCGACTCTGCATTGTTTTTCTGCCCTTTGAACCCGAGTGGTCACTTTTTTTTAAGTAAAAATCCTCCTATCACATGACCCTTCACCAATAAGTACAAGGCTCACTCACACGGTTACCAAATCCCTTCTGTTTTGGATGAATAATAAAATTACAGCTATTTCTCTAATAACGGGTCAAAAAGGCGACTGTCAGTCATATTTAAGCCTCCGGAGAAATTCACTGACATTAAACATGGATTGACATCAGCTCCGCCTCCACATTCTAAAAGCCATCATGCACCTCTGCTCTCTTTCTCACTCATAGGTTAATGCCTGGCAGGCTTAGAGGAAATTAGTGACAGTAATCCACATCTCACAATAATAGCAACATCAGCCCAATGCCTGAGCGAGAACACTGTAAGGGCCTTTACTTACCTTGGGGGGAAATACTGAGATCATATTCAGAAATTCTTTCCCACAATCTTACCCATGCACTGATCACGTGACCATGCAAGCGACCGAACCTGTACACTGTCAACTGGCAGATGCGGGATCCTGGATCTCTCTGCAGAAGAGCTCTTCCCTCCACCCTACTCCGGAAGAAAGCAAATTAAATCATGGTTCTTCCCTTTGTACCCTGGGGCCAGCGGAGCACAGGTGATTCATGCGACTGCAGAAGTCTGTTCTGGGCCTGGATATCCAGTTAGGCTGGACAAAAGCGGTTCTGTTTCCATGGAACGCTCTGTCACGCTCCACAAAGTAGCGCAAGTCATGCACGCGATTGTTTTCCCTGCCTCTGCCAAACCCCTGATGCTCAAGACCATACACATCTGGCGGGCTTGTAAGAGGATCCAAACCTGTGCTCCCCCCCATACTTTTAGCTGAAAGTTTTCCACCCCCTTCAAACAAAACCCCTCCAAGCTCAATCTTCAGCCAAACACGTGGCAAACCGCACCGTGCCGCCTCAGCCATAGATCTGCATGGCGTTAAACGCGGTCGTTATGCCAGCGCTCAGCAACCCATCTATGACATGGAAACGCCACGTGGCATGACTCGGGAGGGGGGCAAGGGGGCTGCATCTATGAGGTGTTGAGTCCTAAGGCTCAATAGATTAACGGCCTATTTTCCTGTGTCCTGGCGAACACTTTACTCCTATCATCAAGACTGTTTATAACTAAACATTTCCCAGTGGCCTGTATGTGTGCACATATCACACATGTACAAAGTACAGTTGCAGCCATTCCGCGAGCTTCTAACACATCTGGCCGACACTACACGTGTAATTTATTTATATATTTGAAAAAATAAATTGCTTCCCTGCTTCTTAATCGTACACTCATCTGATTGATGTTTAACTTATTTCCTAGACTGTTTATGCACTCTCAATATGACGTGAGTCATAAGAACGCAAGCTATAAAATTAAAACCAAAAAATGAAAAGAGTTTTTATTGTTTTGCGCCGTTAACGAGTTTGCCATTACGGATTTTAAAATCCTCCATCAAGCGATCTGTTCCGCTGCAAATATGGCCGCAAATGCTGCGCTTAGCTGGAGAATCGTTCTCAAGTGTCTGTAATGATTTACATGTATGAGACAGGGACTTGTAAAAACTCAAAGAGTTTATGGTGCTCGTAAAAGAACGACAGGGAAACTTTCGGTTTCAGCCTTTATACGCGTTGCCTAATTGCCCAGGCTTTGCGTGTACTACTGCTGACAAAAAGAATTAGGAAATACATTAATTAAAGTAAGACTACTCCGTGCAAGAGTTTCGAGTCATTTAAATGATGGACATTTAATGGGTGAAAAGTGTCCGAATTACCCCGGGAATGTCTCCTCGTACAAATCCTGACATTGCGGTACAGTTAACTCCGGGATCGGTGGAGTGGTTCGCGTTGGGGTAAGCTGCGCGTGCCGCAGGGGACCGTTCTGCAGGCTGGTGGTCTGAGCGGCCGTGCGGATTTACCCCCCATTCGTTTGCGCAAGTGCACGTTGAAGTGAGGACGTGCCCGCACATACATGCATGCAGAGTGCATCTGACCAAACGCCAAAACCATTTTAAATTCAGGCGCGGAAGTGTGTATTTCTCACAGTCTGCTCTCGGACCGAAATATGGGAGTCACATCAACAGATAGGGGTCTCAGTGCAGGGGACCAAGAGAACTGTAACGTTCCTGTGTCACTTCGATATTTATTGTTTTAAAAACATGACATAAAAATGACAATAAGCTAAGAAACAAAGATAAACAATAAATTACGAAAATACCATAAGTCGCCGAAAACACCTCACGTCCCAAATATGTCATTTATTACTTTAGATGACAGTACTACTAGCGTCTCAGCGTTACTGCGTCAAATTGCTTTAGAAAAGCCAATCCTATAAATTTTTTGTATTCCGTTTTAAAATGTACAACGGGATATACAGCAGACAGCAACAGTGGAACTGATCTTGATTAACTATGCATGGGGGGGGGGGGGTCTTGGTCTTTAGGCAACACTTACACACTCATCTTGTGCTGCCTGCTGCAGAGAAAATAGTTACATAATAAAATATAAACTGCAATCTGTGGCTTAATAAAACACCCAGGGCTTAAAAAAGAAAGATGTTCCTCATACTGACTTGAGATGGCTCAGAAGGATAATGGAGGATGTCTTCAGGCCCTGAGCCCTCCCGTTTCTGACTTTTATATCGCAAGAATTTATGGAGGATTTAGGCATGGGTGGAGGAGAATGGTGGATAGGTAGGGTCTCCAAGGCAGAAGTCCAGGGGCACTAACTCTTTCAAACTAGCTCCGACACCTAAAGCAAAAACACTCATCCTCTGAGAGCCCTTACAGGTATTGGCAGGTCTTTGACATCTCAGGACAAGCTATGCCCTTCACCCAGACATCGCAGCACTCCGTGTCACATGTTCCTATAGCGGTAGCGCCTTCGGTGACCGCAGTCATGGCGACCAAGCCTCCCAGTGCAGAGCAGAGATGGACCTGAGCTCCTCTCCTCCGCACCTAATCCTTTTATCCACGTTAGACATGGCTCTCTGCATTCCTTCTAACCCGGCAACTTTCAAAGCATCCCCGTAACGTTTCTGTATCGCTACACAGCATCCTTTTCTCTTTTGTCTATACATTTCTACATTTTTTTTCTTCTCGCTCACTGTCGACTTGGACGCGAGTGCTTTCGACAGCTTGGATTGGTTGAGGACGGCTTAAGTTGGGAGATTAGCCTGCATGGCCGCTTTAATCTCTGTAGGCCGGGTGCTGCTGGACGACCAGGACCTCGTTACCTGCTAAGTAAGCTGTCCTCCGAGGTGCACAACCGACCAGGACTGAGAATCAGTCCTTACTGGATATATTTCCATTTAAATGCATCGCTCTCCGGGCTGGGACCCCGCGGCGGGTGTTACCGTGGAGACTGCTAGGCTGGGCTACACGTCTCAAACAATAATGATAAAGAGAGAGAGGGAGACAGGGAAAAGCCCATCCTGGAGGGGCACTGGACGGAACCCCCCTCCCCCTCCCCCTGCTGGGGTGTCTAAGCCCCTGACAGCTCAATGCGCTTCCGGCAGGCGCCCCCCAGGGGGGTGTTGTCTGCCTACATGGCTGAAATTTGGTGCTTTTCAAAGGGGGCTGTGCCTTACCTCTCTCGCTTCAGCAACACTGGCAATTATTTCCAGATCTTTCCAGGGTTTTTTTCTCCTTCTTTCTTTATTTTTACTAATTCCTTATAATTACATCTTTCTTTGATAATTACAGGGGTAATGAGGTTTGTCCCGTCGTACGTCCTGCTATACCTGCTCCCCGTGCTTTTAGCCCTGACGGCCGATTTACTGCTCAGTGTTGGGGCTTTAGGCAAATATCCATAATATTTTCCCGACTCAGATCTGAGGGAGGAAAAGTAAGAAACGGGAAATGCACACGATGGAAATACGGAATGAAGCTGGCATGGGGCACGCTGGTAGAGTGGGTCATAGGACCATGTCCGCACAGCATGACATTTCACATCGGGTTCTCAGACGTGTGACGGACCGTCCTGAAATGTGGGATGTGAACCCGTAACATTCCGGGACACAAGCCTAGCTCCCTAAGCACCATGCCGCTCACTGCCTCGGATAATAGATGTTATTTCTCTGTGAGTTTCCTTCTCCACTGGAGAGTATTATTTGCAGCATAAAGGATTTCACTTTGTGGTTGTAGTCATGAATATTCATGAGTGGGCGGGTCTTGGACGCTATTTGATTCTGAATGATTGTTGGTTAGAACAATTCTCTGCATATGTTCCGTGATTAGAATCAGAGCCAAGTGACAGTTCTGCGGCTGATAAATATTCATAAGGACTTACCTTCTTTAGACCTCCACACTGAAGGAACAGAACTTGTGTGTGTGCCTGTGTGTCTATGTACATCTGTGTGTCTCTGTGTGTGCGGAAGACAGCCAGAGAAACAGAGAAAATCCCCCTTTCTCTCCAAACCCAGTAAGCTACCATAACTCTCTTTTTCTTCCTAATCACAGCCAGGCTAATAAAAGGGACATCTATGACTCTCTGTGTCACCCTGAAAACTTGTTTGTCCCGCTATTCAAGGGACCTTCCTGTCTGGGTTTAGCAAAAATGAAAAAGGCGAAGAACAACGGCTCGACGTGGCAACAACAAAAAAGATCTTGTCAGTGGGGGCCTTTCAATAGGAGCCCGCTGCTACGATTTCAGCCTTTTATTTTTAGTACTTAGCGTTCAATTACCAGATCATTCCTTGCATCCCATGGTGAATTGTGAGGTGCTTTAAGATTCCTAAAGGTGCACAGAAACTGATATGACAAAAGACAATGAAAAGCGTAACTATCCCACTCTCTCCTCCACATCTGAAGAATGCGGTTGTGTTTTTTTCCCTAACCTTTATAGGCTCTGAGAACATAATGGATGTATCACAGTTAATAGCATCTTAGGCTTCGTGTGGCTTCAAGTTCTGGATAAATTGAGTGGTGAGCCTGCATCGGATGGGCAGAGTGCATGGGGGGACATCTTTGTTGTTCTTAGCTGTGTATTGGGGGGTCCATCATCTAAGTCTAACGTCAGGGACTTCTAGGTTCCTGTGGGGGGGGCTGGTGGGGTTGAACAGCCCGTTACATTCTGCTCATTTAACCAAAGGCGGGGAGGGGG
>JABFDZ020000047.1:3959027-3974357 GCA_019775955.2 Pollimyrus isidori | reverse complement strand
CCCACCCCCGCCCAGCTCCAGATTTGCAGGCAAGCCAGAATGTTCTCCATCTGCCAGTGTCAGGCGAACGCCTGGGTATGCTCTTGCAGCGTGGTCAGCATCCTAAGTGGGGGGGGAGGGGGCACAGGGGGGGCTGGAGAGTCCCTTTGCAAAGACACACCTGCCCCGTATCTCCCAGACCTCCACCAGCGCCCTACAGCATGTCACCACCTCCATGCCAGCTGTACAGCGTGAGTAAATGTTTCGGAGTAGTCATTACCTGCGTGTATATAAGTCAGGTGTTTTACAGAGTCAGGATCTTAATGACAGATGTCATGTGATACTCATCTCTTCCCCAGACCCTCAAGCTGAGCCTCGCATACCTTATGGGGGCGTCTCCACTTAGCCGTAACCCTGCCCGCAATTAAACCACTCATGGTGCTTGTAAGGGAAAGACATGCAGATTAACGACTTACAAAAGTTGCTTCAAGATCCCTTAATTCAGGGGAGTCCACACATTTTGCCTGTCATAATTGATGTCACTTTCTCTATCTCTCTCTCTCACTCTGTTGAGAGGGACTAATACTGAGGCAGGTCATGGGTCCTTCTGCTTTTACAGGTGGGGTCCAATGAGAAGGTTGGCTGGGAAACTGGTGAATGATCATCACTGCCGGGGACCCTGAATGTTTAACGAGGAAGGGGGTGTCACTGTATGTGACCTCATACTGTGACCTCAGATCCAGCAGTGTGACACATGGGCGGGTCAATACCAGGGCTGGTCGTGGGTGTCTGACTGGAGGGGCAACATGACCAGGGAAACCTGGGGGACGGTTTGGGGGGGAGTGTTTAGCTTTTCAACTTATTTCATGCGGATAATCACAAGGTTGGGGTGTACTCATGTGAAGGCAGCTGTGTAATCCGGCACGGGACTGTGCATGTCTGCTGTCTGACGTAGACATGTAAACGAGAGTCAGTCTACTCAGTCCTACGCAGCTTACAGGGGAATTGTGGTTCTAAACGGAGGCTCTCCATACTTAGTGAGTAGGAAGCACTGTCTATATTACACAGTGTTAAGCTGGAAGCCTCAGGCAGACCTGTGGAAGGATGGCCAGCTGCGCAGGACGGTGCAATGGCCCGCAGATCTTACCTGGTCTGCACAACAGCTAGAGGTGTAGTGTTATTCAGCTCTTACCTGGTCTGCACAACAGCTAGAGGTGCAATGGCATTCAGCTCTTACCTGGTCTGCACAACAGGTAGAGGTGCAATGGGACACAAATCCTACCTGGTCTGCACAACAGGTAGAGGTGCAATGGCTTGCAGATCTTACTTGGTCTGCACAACAGGTAGAGGTGCAATGGGACACAAATCCTACCTGGTCTGCACAACAGGTAGAGGTGCAATGGCACTCAGATCTTTCCTGGTCTGCACAACAGGTAGAGGTGCAATGGCACACAGATCTTGGCAGCCCCAGGTTGTGCTGCTTTCTCTAATCAGCAGATATCTCTGGACAGACAGCAGGGCCCAGATGGAAAGTGAAGAGATTTTCAGGATGCTGCCATATACAATCAGGCACAGTGCAAATGCCAGAGTTTCCAGGTTATTCTAGGGCAGCCTAACTGGCTTTTCTCACTTAAATATATATTTTCACTTAATGTCCAGCAACCCTGCCTAAGCTTGGGTCCTTAGTTATTATGCTGATTTTCACCCAAAAGACAGGAAACAGTCCACGGCATATGTAACTTCCTGTGTGTATCCAGGCTTCACCCCCCCCCCCAAGTCACCTTGAAAACTGCCCCCTCCTACGCCCCCAGGCAGCCTCAGACCCGACAGCCTGAGCCACCCCCTGGAAACTTGTTTCTTGTGCTTGGTTTGGCGTAACATTCGTTACCTTGACACGACGTCCAAGAAAAGTGCAGGGCTTGCAATGGCGATGGCAGCCAACTTTCCGTCACCACTAAACGGGGGCTTTCCTCCCACCGTAAGACACCCACCCTCGCTGATGTGTGAGATGTAATCGCCTGTCTTTCGATCAGCTGGGAAGGGGGGGGGGGGGCTGGAGGGGTGAGCACCAACACCGCCGAGGGAAGAAGGGCGGCGCGGTCCCCGGCGAGGCGGTCGCTCGCCCATCTGCCTCCTTCTCCTTGGCAGCAACCCGCTCGCTTCTCAAGGTCACCTGGGAATTGCTGAAGGATCGGAGCCTGTTGGGCCTCGTATTTCCGAGCCCCCACCCCACCCCCCTCCATCTTGCACACACTGTCATCCCACACTTGAAGGAATGCGGCAGAGATAACAACCAACAGCGGGGAAATGTTGGCGTCGCTCCGCCAATGCGAAGCTCTCCTAGGGCACAGCTCCGTCAGTGGGCTCATTAAGCAGAATCTCGCCGCAACTGCATCTTCCGAACGTCTGGTGACGACTGCCTGACGCTTCCCCAAAGGCCTGTGACCTTTCTGACCCCAAAACCACGCAATTGCCTCTCATATTACCCTTTCTGTCAACCCTTAGGCCTGTCCCAGGTCTAGGAGGGCTTTTCAAATCTGGGTCGAGTCTAGAGGCAGAACGTAGCCAAAGCAGCGGGGATGCACAGGCCAGGCCCCACCATACAGACAGGCGGCTTTGGCAGCTCCGGGCTGTGGAAGGATCCGGAAAAGTGAGGCTGCCTCGCATCCTGAGACGTAAGAGGAACGACAAGCATTAGCATATCTGGGCTCTGAGACATAGCGATGGTCTCCTGCCTCGCATACAACAGCGCAACATCGTTAGAGGGATTTCACAGCGAGATGTTCTGCTGGCGAATAGACCCCCACCGAGATGAGGGCACTCCACACCATTAAAAGCACCTTAAATGCTTTGGTTCTCACTTGTATTCAACTGGTCCCCATCCAGCACTGCCCAAATGGCTGAAAGTTATTATATGTGGGACATACAGATGAGGCCGCTGACTGTACAATAAGTGTTTGTGGAAGGGGTCTACAGTAGAGACAGGAGTAGGGGGGCGACCGTGGGCTCAGGAGGGATGTCACGCACTGTGGTGGCTGTCACAGGGCAGGTCTGCTTTTGTCTTGTCACCAGTAGACTTCCTGTTTCTGCAGGAAGCAGTCGGAATGAAGAGCTTGTAAGGAAATCAGGTGAATATGGAAAAAAGTTTGCTCCCTATAAATTTTTCTGCTGCCTTGAATTACTCACATTCATAGCCCTGCATTCCCTACTCCCCCAATCCTGCCCCGCATGACAGATATGACTATTAGACTGAAGGTAGGAAGCTGCAGAAATCACCTTGATGGATGGTCCCAAGGAATGAGCTTCTCAGACACAGCTCTCTGTAACGCCCTGCCCCCCCCACGTCGTTTCCACATGTAGGTGGTCACCGAATATTTTCTCCCGGACAAAAGCTTGACGCCGGCTTTGGGCCCCACCCGCCGGAACGTTTCAAGAATCTAAGGGCGACGGGAATCCAGCGCGCCGTCCGCGCTCACATGGCATGGCCTGTTCCCCGCACGCCCCCGTCAGCCGCTAATCTCAAGACGCCAGGCCCCCCCCCCTCGCTTCCCCCCTTTATCCCTCAAGCACGACCATCTGAATAATGAACTGCACGTAAAATGGAAGGAGAGAGAACAGAGCCAGAAACATAAAGAAAAACAATTCCAGGAGAAGGAAAAGCCCCCCCCACGCATATGTGAGAACCTCATTCTAGCATCGAGTCGCACTTCAACCCGATTCCACATCTTTATTTGTCATTCTTCAGGTTACTAAAGCGGAGCGAGGAAGCGGCTTTCAAACATTGTCACAGGTTGAAACGCTGTGTTCCCCCGCTAAGTATTTTCGGGGCCCTCGGAACGTAAACAGCGCCGCCGCTGGTGTAAACAGCAGACGGAGGTGACATATCCGTCCATCTCTAACCGGGCATGTTTCTGCAGGAGCAGCCAAGGGGCCGGCATGCCGAACGTCCACTCGCTGAGGGCTGTCTGCCTATCTCAGGCAGCTGTGTGTCATTTCTCGTCCATGGGGGCCAGGCAGGGGCATATATTCAACACACTACATACTGATAATTAGTGTGCCATCTCTTCACATTAACACATTTTCCATGGCACGTTCTCTGATAGAAGAAGGAAATCAGATAATAGTGGGTGGGGACACCTTGCATCGGGGGGTGGGGGAGCAAGACCAGGCCAGCTGGTTAATAC
Organism: Pollimyrus isidori; assembly: GCA_019775955.2. NCBI lineage: Eukaryota > Metazoa > Chordata > Actinopteri > Osteoglossiformes > Mormyridae > Pollimyrus > Pollimyrus isidori. The sequence continues at coordinate 3,970,194 of JABFDZ020000047.1, read as the reverse complement.
ATAGACTGGGCCAGGACACGAATTTCCTTAGCGTCGTCTAACAAAGGAGGAGGGAAAAGGCGGCATCCGCTATCCATGATGGTAGCTGTGCATGAGCTCGTCGCACTGGCCTCTGGACACTGTGAGGCAGTATAGAGACAAGTTCACGAATTACAGTGCATTACAGGGATACAGACCCTTCTTGTATGCATATATTTGGGTGTGTGTGTGTGTGTGTGTGTGTGTATGGGGGAGTTATGTATATATTATTAATATTAATATATATTATTTAAAAACCTGTCAAGTTCATTTGTACTGGTGAACTTAAGTTGCGACATTGAGGCCTACATCTCAACTTAGGGCTGCTTGAATTACCGTATTTGTTCTGCCGATGTATCGTTTCTGTTCTGACTTGCGCCTGCACCTGCTGTTAGAAAACCTGCTGGTTTGTATGTCCGCCCATCATGGCTCATCGATCAGGAGCACGGATCCTTCCCGATTATTCATACACGTCTGAACTCTGCTTTTTGCTCATTATGAATGAAATATCCTCCGCAAAGTCTGGCCCTGGAGTCAGTCTGTCTGTGTTTATCCCACGAGCGGAATCACTGGCATATTCCTCCAGTTACCAAACAAAACGGGAAGGCAAACGAAAGCGGCTTCGCACCCTGGACCGAGAAAATAAACCGGTTAGTGTGGTTCACTGGGTCTCCTTTGCCTCCGTGTTATTAACGACGCGTCTCCTGGAGCATTGCTCTCGCACTTAACCCCTCAACGGCCTTTCCCGTCGGCATCGCTGCGGATACCGGGTTAAAGAACGTATGTACGCGAGACGAGCCCCACCAGTTACGTCACCCGGGCCCTCTAAACCCCCGCCTCCGCACACCTTTCCAAACTCATTGCTGGTCCAGCTGGCCGCTCAGGCTGGCCTGCTGTCGTTCACTCAGGTCCGATCTGTCCGCTTCTCCTGGATGCCAAATGTGTTGGGCAGGTGTTGTTGGTGTGGGGTGGGGCGGGGGGACCATGCTGGACAAGAGGTGGAGGGGGCACAGTGTTCAAAAAGGTGACATGATGGGGGCTAGGTGCTTGGAGTGCCAGGATGGGGGTGGGGAGTATTGCTAAGGGGAGAAGGGTCATGATACTGGTCGTGGTTTGGGTGGGAGAACCGGCTGCCATGGAAGAGGAACAGGTAGACGGGAGAACAGCCCAGATGCAGCTCTGTGGCACCAGCACTTCAGTCAGGGCCGGGTTGGTGGGGATTCCTAGCTTAGCGTGAAAGGGCTAGCCTCAGCCCAACTGCCATGGGGAACTCCCAGCTGTGCAGTAAACAGTCCAGGCTGCAGCTGCGGGGTCACTAAGTTGGAAAACAACAAGAAAAGCGTCATGTCACAAAAGCAGGGCCTACCTCCGTTACACACATGCCAAATGTTTTGTTCTCGCCTCCCGGGGGTTATGGTTAGGCAGGGGAGGCAATTACTAGAGAAATATACACAGTGTTGGTCACTTTTGGGGTGCTGGAGATTGCTAGACTGCAGCCGTATCTCCAAAGCACGGAAAAAACTGGCAAGAGACCACGATCCAAATAAGCCACGCCCCTAAACTTATGGCAGCCAATCAAAGCCACCTCAGTCAGGCTATCGTGAATGCATCTGCGAAAACGTCCTCTCATCTCCACATCTTATGGTCAGTGGAGCCTTCCCCATGTTCATCCTGATACCGATTACGCTGCCTTGAATATAGACGGCACTAAGCCCAAACATACAAATCAAATTAAAATATAAGACGCTGGAAGTATGGTTTGAATTCTAGGATGATTTATTTACGTCCACATTCCAGCTCACCCGTGTGGATGAGAGACCCAGTGTCTCGGTGCACGATTTTAAGTTTACAGATCGCACAAAAGATCAGGACGTGTGTTGCAGTTTCGTCACATTCCTTATTTGTGCACCATAAAACAAGAATAGCAATGGAAAAAATTAGAAAATGGAAATGGTTCTAAAATAAAAGGTCATAAACATTATTTGCAATATCGTAGTTCATATAAAAGCTTACTCTCTGCTGAGGAGGATTCTGGGAAAAACAAAAGGTTGAAACATAAAATCGGTGTTTTTTATTAACATTACATATATAGCTTATGTATATTTTCCCCACTAAAAATAACAATCGCAGATTGTTAAAGCCACACTAGTAGTCTGACGGCTGTGTTTTCCCTCCGATAATAATGACAGCAAAGTGTCATTTTCTGTTATCGCGGGCTGGCTGGCGCCGCGCCGGTGGCGAATGTGACCGCGTGCCGTAACCATCCCCGTCCGGGCTCTTCCTGTCGGGGGCCCGGTGGGCGGGTGCGCTTTGAAGGGTACCCCCCCCCCCCCCCCCCATTCCCCGCCAGCGTGGGCCCTGCCAGCGCGCTTAATGAAGACGTGCGCGGCACAGGGGCGGCGGCCGGGAGCGTGGGGGCCCGTGTGCTGCGATAAAGGGGGGAGTCATCAAAATCCATTTGTTTTGCCTCTCGGCTGGCGGAGCTCGGGGCCTGTGCGCCGCTACATCTCAATCCCGCCGTGGAATGGGCCGCGAGCGCCAGCTCTCATCTTCACTCCAGTTCTCATACAATCCCTGGGTCTGCCTCCACCCTCAGCCACGTCCTCTCCCCCGCAGGACCCCTTCCTATTCCTGTATCCCCCAAACCCCCACCAGCTCCCCCACTCCACCGCCGTCTCCATCTCCTGCATCTCGCTGCACGTGAGAATTTGCGAGATTCGGTAAGAAAGCTTCACTCTGCTTCTCAAATCGGGTTTGGAAAGATTGAGGGAGGGGCAGCCAATAAGAAGCACGTTATCCTCTCCGGAGCAGGTTATATAACCCCCCCTCCCAGCCCCTCCGGTTCTATGACGTGACAGCGGTTTCACTCAGCAGCGCCGGCCCGCGTCCTCTTTGCGGAACTCTTCCAGGTTCTGCTCCAGTGCCGTCCACAAGAGCGCGATGGTTATATAGAGACTCAAAGGGACACATGGAGAGGTCACATGCCGAACCGGCCTTACGCCGGACATGATGCCGGTGTAGAGTTACAAATGACTGTATTACACAGGGAGCTTCACAAGTGTTACCCTTTTTGCTGTTGCGATGCGCGTAACCTTGAGAAGTTTCATTATGCATCCGGATGTCTCTCACGCGTTTCCGCGGACCGTGAGCGGCTTTTTAAAGCATGATTCATGAGGCCCACTGACCTCCGGGCTGCTGTTTCCTGTTTGTGGTGAAAGGCAGCAGCCAGCCAGCCCCCCCCCCACCTCTGTTACTGGGCTTCGGAACCCAGAGCTTGGAACTTTCAGGACCAGCCAATAACCAAAAGCTGCTGACGGGTAGCTGAAAGGTTAATGACCAGACGGCAAGTCAGTTGAGCCATTGGGACCTAATCAATACTCTCTTCCTGCCTCCTCCACCCCCGAGGTGATGATGTAACGCCTGTATGCGTGTAGTGTGTGTGAAACGAGCTGGGAATGCTTGTCTTGTTAGAGAGGAGGGTGGAAGCACTCCACATTACGCCCACCTAGGAATGCACAACGCCAGTTTGATTCGAAGGAAGACAAACTAGCCAAACCCCAATTGCGCCAGGCTCTCTCATCGGCCTCTACCTCTCAGTCTCTCCCTGCTGAGCCATGGTTTTGGCCTCCGTAAGGTAGCCTCATCCACCCCTCTGAGTGTGAGAGCATGTGCATGCTTTTATAGGAGTGCATTAATTGTACGTTCAGTCATGGGTGAATGTGCGGGCACTAGGACACAAGCTTCTGAGCCGAGGCAGCCATGTATGCGCACATGGTCTTGGGAGTGAACACTGGGCTCCATGGCAGAGTGTGACATGAGCGCATGACTCTGTGTGTTTAACCTGGGGAGTTTGTTTTATTACAAGCTCTTAGAGGGACTGATTTCCTGGAGCACTTTGCCATGGAAAGCGTAGGGTCCCCGGTCCCCCTTAAACAGTGGAGAAACAGGAAATCCATCCGAAACGAATTCTGCAACGTGATCCGTTCTCCACGCACAGAGGCGTCTTTGCCGTGTTTGGCCCGAGAACATGCTGCGCACGACGTTCCCCATGTGACCCGACGGAGCCATGGTACTCACAGCAGAACCAGATGTGCTCGCACGCAGCCAGACCAAAAATGTGGGCCCCTAACCTGGCCACTGATGTCTGAACCAGAGCTGGTGCAGAGAGGAGTATGGGATACCATGGGCGTTGACTTGCGAGGCAGGAAATAGAAGAGTGATATGTTTATGAAAGTCAACGTATAAGAACGAAAAAACCAGAGTGTTCTCCTTCTCTCATTTGCTAAACATCTGCAGCCCAGACGCCAGGTAGTCACCATAGAACGTTCTGGTGGGGAACAGAGCCAGGCTGACATCAAGTTCTCCTAAGCCTGAAAAATGGCTCTTCCCAGGGGGGATCTTGGCTGCTGACCCAGGACCTCCAGCAGTGTCTCTGCTGGATATGAACATCAGCTTGGTGACAGTTTTACTGCTATTCCTGACTCTTTGTGCCCGATTAGGAGGCTTTTAGTGGACTACAGTGAGGTTTTTGGACTCCTCCTTTTCAATTGAACTTTGCCAGTGTGTCAGTTCACACTTTTTTTCTCTAATTACAATTAATTTATTGGATGAAAAATATTCCAATTGTGTATTTTTGTAAAATAGATTTTTTTTAGCATTGTTTCCTTAGGAGCCCCCAAAGTCCCATTGTAATTGGCAGTCAAATCAGCACCAGCTCTGTTCCAGGCCGCATTTGTCCACACTCGTGTACGATGTCAGAACTCCCTGAAGACCCAATCTTTGATGTACTGCTCACGCTGAAGGATTGGTCCCCTGGGAGGTAAGCACTTCCTGTCCGAGTGTAAAGGGAGGGGAAGTTAGGTCAAAAGTCCCTGAAAGGGAACTGGAGTTATATGACAAGAGAGTAATGGTCAGCGTATCGGGGTAGCCTGCTGCTAAGTGTTAACTATCATAGTCAGCATCTTGGCTTAGCTAGCCGCTAGGTATTAGCCATCGTGGCCAGCATTTTGGGTTACCTAGTTGCTAAGTGTTAGCCATCGTTTTCAGCGTATTGGGTTAACCAGCCCCTAAATGTTAGCCATCATGGTCAGTGTATTGGGTTAGCCAGCTGCTAAATGTTAGCCATCATGGTCAGCGTATTGTGTTAGCCGGCGGCTAAATGTTAGCCAACATTCTGCTCCCACACTCTCACATTCTCTCTGTAGCACAAGGGTGCTAGTGTGGTGTGAACCTGGCCCAGCAATCGGGAGTTTGGCCCTTTGCAATGCAAAGCAAATGCCAGCCACTGACAGATTTTTAACAATTATCATAAATTGGATGGAAGTGTGCCAGTTTCTTTTAGACATACTATTTAATCTCATATACCAATCACATACATCCTGTGCCTTCCAGAGAATTCTGTGGCCTACCCCAAATGGAGGACCTCTGCCTGGCTCCCATACCTACTCGTGGGCCACCGCACCAATTCTGCACTCTACTCATCCAAAGCTTCCTTTGAAGCATCTAATCAAGGTGAACAGGTGGGATTGTGATGGAGGCTCATTTGATATGATGAAATATCAGTCTTTAATTGGACCCTTTAATCACCCCATTGCTTCAGTCAAACAGCCATCACTGAAATGAGCTTATAAGGTTCCCTTAGCTCAAAAATTCAAGCCAATGAGTTGATGCAATGAGTTGAACTTCCATGCTTGAGACGACGTCAGCGGGGCCCCGGCAGGGGGGCTGAAGCCACGTCCCTCCAACGTGGGGCCCATCAGTCCGATCGGCACACCATCTGCCAGTGCAACCACAGGGATGATGTACGATCAGCTCGCCTCAGGTCTCTGCGTCGAGACGGCCGTCACTCGCCTCTCTCTCTCTCTCTCTCCCCACTTCACCCCCCTTTTTTCCCCCTCCCGAAGAAAACAGAGACCGTTTTTTTTTCCTTTCCCAGCAGGGTTTGTGGGACGAGCCCTTCAAGCCATCCAAACCCAGCTTGTACACACAGAGCGTCAATAAGAAATGCGGATTTGGAGATCGGCGACGACTCCTACACGCGGAAAAAAAAAATGCCCTTTGACATCCGATGATTTTACGGTCCAAAACGCGACCACCTGTTTCTTCTTTGCCGTCTGCCCCGATGGGAAGCGACCATACAGTGGGGGTTTTAGACTCCTGCTTGATTACATATTCCAGAGAAACCCAGTAAGCCAAATGGCTCTGGAGACTTTTACATATATTACACGGCTGTGTTTTAATGAACTGTTTAAAATCAAAGTCAATCCTCGAGCTCAGATAAAAGGACATAAACAAACTGGGTTTCATACAATCGCTAACTGCTTCCAAATGCTTGGAGCAGCTGGTGCAGCTTCATGAAGCACTCTGAGAGATGGACTCCAGCGCATGCAATGTATTATTTTTCTGTCTATAAGATGGATCGGCTGTTTTTCGTCCCAGCTATCCAGAAGTTTTTAAAGGAATTGGTTTTTTTCTTCTAAGTGGAAGCCCAAACTCTTTTCTCAATTGATCTTCAAGCTGAAGCCACAAATTGTTATAAAGCATTACGCAGCCCCTACTCCTCTGACGTGACCCTTATATATCAAACTTGCTAATGAACTGGTGACTCCTTCCAATCCTTGTAGCCAGCCACGGATGTTTTTCATATCTGAGTCTGCAGTGCGTGGAATTCGGTTGCCAACTCCTGCAAGTAGAGCATATTAAACAGAGGAGCTGATCGAGGGCAGGAGCATGGGACAGGCGGTGAACAGGGAGGGGAAAGTGAGATACTGGCACCTTGATTGTTTCCATCGTTCGCTTTGGGCAGGTTGGGGTCACGGTGAGATTGCTTACCGGCTAGCGAGATGAAAGTCAGGAGCCAGCCCAGTTTCTCCATCTCCGCGTAGGATGATCTGCGGTTCAACAATTTCACAACTTTCCTGCGGAAAAAAGCCAGCACAATTATTTTTTAAATTCTGCTTTTATATGTGCTTAAAGTATTTTAAATAAAGCAGACAGACCCTTTCACCTTGAGACCTAACCTGCATTCGGAAGCTGACAACACCCACATTTTGGTATATCAGGATCTGCTTGGGGGTATGAGGTCAAAGGTCAATTCTGTCAGGAAAACATGATAATTCTGGAGGATAACCCCCCACACACACACACACACCCCACCTGCATCAAAGAGTTTGGATGAGGGTTGTTGCCATCTGCAGTGAGCTCAGGTGCTTCTCTTTATGATGATGTCCTGCATCTTGAAGAAGCTGCTGAGATCTTTCGTTGCATGTTTCAGATCTGCGGCTTAAAATCTTTCTGAGAGCCTTCGAAACTTTCATTGCCCGCTTTTTTTTTTTGAGTCCACAAGGCAATGAGGAAATCATGTCAGCCAGTCTGTCGGTGCCTGAACGCTCCCTCTCTGTCGGACCCCATCAAAGGCACAGTACTGGCGCTGCTTCCAGTGTGGGGGGGGGGGAGATGGAGCTGGCCTCGCTGCCAAATCCCTGGGAGAACCTCAGATTTGCGGTGACATGTTATACCAGAGCTTTCTCTGCAAGAATGTGGAGCTTGGGATAAACCATTTAGTTTCCCATTGACCCTTGGCTTTTGGAGCTGCATGAGCACCCCCCTCCCCCCCTGTTTGGGGAGGACATGGTCTGCACCGTAAGGCAGACTGCTGTTCTATTTTTTCCTGGGCAAAGACAGAGCATCTTGTGGAGTATTGTCGTCATGCAAAAAGGGATGATGAAGCGAGGAGGAATGCTGGGCGTTGCTGGGTTGGTACCAGCACGGATCGGCCGGGAAAAATCCTGTCCGTGTGCAACTCACAGGCAGATGATGATGTTCACAAGCCCTATTGATGATGATAGAAGAAGGAGGAGGTTGAGGATGATGGTGCACGTCACCAGGCAACCTCACCATTTTCATGGGGATACTGGCTGATCTGCAAAATGGGGTCAAAAGGAAAAACGTAGAATAAGTTGTAGGATATGTAAACCCCCCTTCATGCAGTCAGATTCTGAGACAAGTTTATATATTTAAAAATGGAGCGAGTGAGAGTCGCTGAAGATCCGGTGAAAGGGAAGCCGTAACTCACTGGGAGAGTGCTGGGGCTTTTTTAAAACCCCAAGCGCATTATAAATTTTTAAACTACTGTTTTCAATTATGATTCCATATGATGTGAAAACTTATGGCCACACTACAAGGTCACGCTAAAACAATATTTTTGATGTGACTCAGGCACGGGGGCGACGGCGTCTTTCGGGTGGGGTGTCCCACTGAAGGCTGGCGAGGAGGAGGCGTCGCGGGCGAGAGCGAGCGCAGAGTGAGGCGGAGCAAATGGGATTTGGAGCAGCAGTCATATTCAGTTAGAGCGGCACTGCCATGTCAGTGAGGCCAAGGAACGCTTCTGACAAGACAAATTGGAACCAGAGCGAGGCTGTTACCCAGAATCCCATTGACACGCCCCCCCCCCATGCCAGCAGCATGGACAATACGTGTGTTGGCCTGTGCTGAAGACAAACGGTAGGGACGTAACTTCACTGACCTGTCCCCACCACGACCGTCAGAAGATATAACCCATGGATGACCGAGTCCTGAGCAAGAGCCCAGAAAGGAAGCCTCTCCTTGAACAAATTGCAAAATGCTGGATTACTGTCCCAGGACTGGCGTGATTTACAGCCATTGGGGTCATCCGGCCGAAATCACATGCACGAGGCCGGCCAGCAGACGTTTCCCGGAGTTGGCGTTTTTGTGGAAAACCTTCAGCTGCTCACATAAAGGAGACACCAAACAAACACACAGAGGGCTGAGCCTAAACTCCCATGCGTAATGGCACTGACCTTATAAAAACTATGACCGCGAAATAAAGCAAAACGTCTGAAGTTGGAAGTTCTCAGGCTCAAAGAAGTATATATCATTATTGTGTCTGTGGAATGAGGCACAACATCCCGCAGGTTCTAGAGCTCTGATGAAATGGCAACATTGACCACGACGGCTCACAAGAGCACAGTAACAGAAGACGCAGGCAAATCCTTATCGATCTTGTGTTCAAGTTCATTAACCTCAGATGGAGGTCCAAACAAACCATTGCACTGCCTTCTTTTTTAACTCGTGGGCACAAATCAATCCTTTATTGAAATGAGTGGGGTTGTCTCGTCCGCCAGCATCAGCGCCCGCAATAGATCTCTGTACCCACGCCAATATCTATAACTCTTCGGAATTAAATGACATTCAAGGCCTCAACCGCAATGTCATTAGTCATTTCAAAGAGATTTTTTTCATAAAGCGAAAGAGATTATTGCAGTTTGCTGGCCCACATGGCGCACCATCGTCACTGATGTAACTGCAGTGTCCTTTCCAAAAATCTCGATCCTACCAGCAGGAAAAAATAAACCTTCACCCTCTGTTGAATTTTGGGGCTGGTTTGTGGATTTTAAACTTCGGCTGAGCTTCGCCGAGGTGGGGAACATCACTCCTCTGCTACAGGGCAGAGAAAACGTCCTTCAGGCACCCAATAATCAGAAGGTCCCCATGGAAGGTGCTAATTAATGATGATTCTGATACGGGCGTTAATGAGCAAGTAATCAATTCACAAGACTGGGGTATTGAGCAAGAAGAATCTGATGGAAGCCAGATGTACTTGCCGTTCCACCATTGTTATTTTTCTGTCTAGTTCTGTCGCTGCCTCACGTAAACAGTCTTCCTCACACGCGAGGGCACACATACTTTTACATGCTCACTTTTGCACTCATAGGTTATTCGCTCTGCTTTAATTTCAACTGCCTCTATTTGACTGCGCAGCTTGTAAGAACATATCAGTGTTTGTTATCTCTTCCTGCCTCAGGGGGAACGTAAAGCAGTCTGCACGTTCGTTTGCACATTGCTTATTTACCCCTCTGTCCCGTAAGTAGCCGTCATCCACTGCATTAATCTTTCCAATGGGCATTATATATGGTCCCAGAAGGAGCACACGTGGGCAATGCGGAATCCCCCATAAAGGGAGCGTCTCCAAAAACTCAAAAAATCATTCAGATGATCAAGGGGAGCCCTAGGGATGGATATTGGCTGCCCTTCATCCCAGTATCGATATTCCTCACACCTAGAGATCAATATTATCCTGCTACTAGCCGGATTCCTCTCCATGCTCCCCGCATGCTCAAAATGTTATTTCTGCTAATTGAAAAATGCTCCTATTAGGTTCTTACTTTGTTAGAAGGTGTTGAGTAGCTCCTGCTCCAGTCCTGCTTACGTTTCTACCTGGGCGTTCACTGCAAGCTCACCCTCATTGCGCTTATGTCTAGTCGACTCCTCAACTGCACATTCAGCTCTAGGAAAAATTTAGAGACCACAGCAAAATGTTCAGTTTCATTCATTTGCCATTTTATGAGTATACATCAATGTAAAATGCACAATTTTTGCAAACCTTCCCTGCTTCTCATTAATGAAGGGCTTCTTCCTTGCTTTATGGGTCTTCAGTCCTGCTTCTAGGGACCTGTTATGAACTGTCCTAGCAGTGCACTTCACACCATTTAATGTTTCCCATTCTTTTTGAAGGTCACTTGGGGTCATCCTCTTTATGAGGCACTGTCAGATATGTTGACAGTCATCTCTGGCTTCTGTTCTCCACCTGGCAAGTTTTTGGTCATAGCCAGTGTCTCCTGCCTCACCTTGTTCTTGTTTACTGCTGTCTTAGAAACTTAGAGCCTGGAAGCAGCCTGCCTCGCAGCGTAGCCTACTGCCAGCAGAACCGGGATTAAACCAGGATTTTAAAATGCAGATTTTTAAAAATGTAGAGTGTTCTCTTTAATTTTTTCCAGAGCTGTTTGTTTGTAATGTGTCATTTTGCTCATTACCGCACAAACATGCTTGGACAAAAGCATCTTCTAAATTATCTCACAGAATTAAAACATAATTCCACATTTTGTTAAATTTTATAGTCTAGGAAGGAGGCCTGGGATTGTTTCATCGGATGCACCCACCACAGAATTCCGGGAACAGTTTGTATTTTCCGACTTGGTGCAATCCTAAAGGAACCCAGCACTATCGCCGTTTCATCCCCCCGGCCCGCCGCCGCGCCCGCCCCCCCCCCCCCCCCCCCCCACCCCCCCGCCCCGGCCCCGCCCCGCGCGGAGAGCCGGGACGGCCACGCAGCACAGCGGGGGGGGCGCGG
>JABFDZ020000047.1:3934217-3948893 GCA_019775955.2 Pollimyrus isidori | reverse complement strand
TATGGGACAGAAACTGTGTGGAGGGGTTTGAGGTGGGGTCAGACCCGTTATAAAATTGTAACCTTTCAAAATATAAAAAATAATGTGATCGCATTAAATGTTTGAACACAATATATAATTCTAATAAATTAAAATACTTACATTTTATGTAATAATTAAGCTTTATTTGGGGGTCAGTGTCCCTGTTAAAAACACTAGAAGTGTTTCACCAATGACCAAATGTTGCATTTAATTGTGCTTTAGCCAATAATATTTTTGCTGTGTTTCTCTGTCTTATGTCTTACGTCCATGTCTCAGTACATCTTCTTTAAATGTCATAAATATTTATATTCTATTTACATTTTATTTATTGAACAGATGATTTTATCCAAAACAACGTAAAATTGACAAAACACTCTTGATTAAAGTCCTTGCTCAAGGGCCTAGCAGTGAAACCATTTTGCTGACTGTGGAATTTGAACCCGCATACCATCAGGGTCCCAGTCCCTCACATTCCCTAGGGAATGTATTGGCACCGACTCCCAAACACGCCGGGTGTGTGGCTCAGCAGGTGCTGTCCCTGTGTTGCGATTGGACGTCACGCTAAGCAGAGAGTTCTGGGCGAGAGGCGGCCTGTGTCTATTCCTCTGCTGATTTAATGAATGCTTTGAAGCCGCGTGCAGACTCACATCCAGCCTGCGACGCTCTCAGAATGCTAATCTGACTCTGAAACACAGACGCATCTCCACCCGCTTCCTCAGAGACGCTCCGGTGTCTAAATTAGACATTAGGATTTTTCAAAGCGCCACAGCAATGTCTGCAGATGGATAAACAAACAGTTCAATGGCAGGACAACACTGTCATACATTTATAGAAACGATTTCAGCAGATTACCAACAACGATGATATCTGCTGCCTTCCATTACGGCTGATTTCCAAACTTATATTAGCTGTTGCAAGTCGAACATAAAAACCATAAATCGGTCATAGGAAGATCACTTGTAAGCACAGATAAGCTGCCAGTTTACATAGGACCTTTAAATAAATAAAATAACTGGGAAAAACAATAGTTCATTGTTGAGAAAGCAGTCAGTGTCTGACTATGTGGATCTTGGCCTCAGTGTTAGGGCCATAGAACCTTCCAGTGCATAAAATGCCATATTCTGTTCACTGAAGAAGAAAATGGAATGGATTCCAGTTCTGGTGCACTGGAACCTATTGTCAGGCCTTTGAGTGTAGGGAGTTGACCTGACCTTCCTACAGTAAATATCCCCAACATTTCTCCCTTTGGAAATAGGTATATATTACGCAAGCAATCTATCTTAAAAAAGACTGCGGGCAGAGCCTGAACGAAGGGAGAAGAACGATGCAGAGTAGTTACAAAAAGACCCAAAGCCTGATCTCTGCCCAGATATTCCCCTGACACTCACAGCGTCCCCAGGCTCTGAACACTCCTTGGTTTCCAATTCCTTGTATAATGTCCTTGCTGGACTGTTTTACTTTTGTTCATTGATTCTCCCAAGTACAGGACGATATTGTTTTAAACCATTAGTAAAATACGCGCAATTTTGAAAACTCATCCATCATTTATTTTACCTCTGTTCCGTTGACGTAAAAGTTATTTTTGGATAAATATAGAATTCCAAGAAAATACTCAGAACCAAAAAGTATAAGAAGTTAGGTTTTACAGCTCCAACCAACGGCCAGGACACCTGGAATTAGGGTCTTTGTAAGCTTGTGGAAGAGGTGGCCAACCACGCCATCTACAAGATGCTGAATCCTCCAGGAAGGAGCCCACAAATTAATTTTCCATCTTGTCTTTAATTAATTGTGATTCCAACTCTAAAAACTCTTGTACTGAAACTTAGCCTTTTTGTGTTTTGGCATAATTACCATTGCTTTGTTGTCAAATCAGTAACTCGGTGAGCTCGTTCACTTTATAAAGCACCCTCTATAATTATATTGTTATGCGTAATGGATTTAATTCTAAGGCTTTAAGATGTTCGCGATGATATACAATGGTGTGTTTTTTGTCTTCGAAATGATACTTTTGTTCCACACAGAGAAAATGTTTGCTGTTTTTTTTTTCTTTGTTTTGTTCCTTAAAACGAGAGCCTCATATTCCGCTCAGGCTACCCAGTTCTGTGTGCCTGTATCCAGTTTTAACGTGGCAAGCGAGGCCTGGGAATGTGAATGAAGGCAGTTCACTTTTTAAGAAACACTTGTTATGACAACTTAACAACTGAGATTGTCCAGAAGGCATTAGCCATTCTCCTGCATGGAGCAAGCCGTCCGTCTGCTTCTCCTGCTGGCTTCAGACAACAGCGGAACGTAAAGAATCCCATTGCCGATGGACTTTGTGCATGGCCCCCTCTTCTAACTGCAATAAATAAGGTGAGGTTTTGAATTGCAAAGTTTTAATGAGAAAGGGGATATCCGACTTGGGGAATACCTCGCTTTTTCAAGAACATTTTTATTAAAAGGGAGATTAGATAATATTTTTAAAATTCCAGAGCTAGTTAATGCATGCTGAATTTTATTGCTAACGAAGACCATTTGTTACACTCCAGTCAGACCTTTAATCTGTATTTCAACCAAGAAGGTGGCATTTCAAAGGGGCTTCCCATTAAAAGAGAGTCTGATACATAAGGAGGTAACTGAAAACGGCCCAGACAGTAACACCAGCCAATCAGCAAGCGGTACATAGTGCATTCTAACCAATGTCTGTTTATCATCATTTCAATGTTTAATTCACCTCATTTAATATTCACAATTTATCTCTTAGCTTTTTTATGCTAAATCACCTCTGCTGGTTCTTATTTGAAAATCTACCAAGTTAATGTTGAAATTATAACAACACAGGAGTCTGACCCCGTTTGTCAGACCTGCTCCTTCCCCAGTGGCTTCCTGGAAGCCCCTGGAAATTACACCGAAGAAATGCCTGTGGAGTGTTAACCCTCAGTGCACCAGTCAATAGTGAGGACCAGACCTGGAGACGCAGCTGGTGGCTGAGTTTGCAGAACCTTTGAGCTGTTCTGTTGAAGTTTAGTTTAGGGTTAATCATTTAAACTCACGTAATGGCAGGCATCATGAAAATATCTGGCCGGTTTGGTTATTTTAACTAGCCCGTGCTGCATTGTGTCATTCCTTCTGTGAAGGCCAAAGCCATCATCCAGTGAAGGCTGCAGGACCACTGCAGATGGAACTCAAGGCTGCAATCCTCACTCTCCTGCCCACTTTCTCCATGAAGGTGTGCCTGTTATTGGTTAAGACCCTCGGCATTGATTTCTGAGACCCAAAAGCATTGTCTACCTTCAACAGTTCCAATTTGCAGGACATTAACGAAAGATGCGAAACAGGATTCGATTTTCACCAGCCCGCCGAAGCGGACAAATCGGCGGCCCCTGACCGAACGGCCTTAGGAACCGTAATTGATTGTGAGTCTTGGCTTACTTGCTCTTGCTGCTAAAGGTTTAATCAGTCAAGGCTGCATAATATTATTTTGAAACCCAGCCCATCATAGATCTCTCTAGTCAAGAACCATAAAGATAAATTTTTGCATCTGAAAAAAATTGTGGCTCTGAAGTTGCAGTTCTCTATTTCAAAGTTGCTCTTTTAAAATGAAGAAATAGTATTAAAAACATTACATGAGTTCCTGTTGCTTCATGGCCCCTTACAGGAAAGGAATGTAAAAGAGATAGAAGGTGGATACAGACGATCCATTCATCTATCTTCCATCCGTTAATCCAATGCAGGGCCCCAGGCCGGGGGGTGTGTGGCATGAGACAGAGAAGCGCCCTGCATGGGAGGACTGTAGGACACACACGCACATACAAATGTCACGCCAACACACAAACCTGGAGGCGTGAAGGAACAGCGCCACCCACTGAACCTCACAGGGACTGGCTTGTTGTTTCTGGGGCTCCCCTGGGGTGTCACTTTGCCTCCCCCCACATATGTTTCAAACGTAAATAAAGAGTACAGTCAGAAGATCGCAGCTTACTAACCAGTTAACAGAACATGCTGCTTCAGTATCTCCTACATAAAGAATCAGTTGATTTAATATTTAGTATAGTCACTGTTTGTGGCCAACAGGGGGCCGGGCCCCAACCTTTGGTTTGAGTGGTGGTGAACACTGCCAACAGACAGGATCAGCATTAAGAAAAGCAGCTGGGTCCCAACCTTGCAGACAATGTTGGAGCCTTTGAAGTGAGACTCGGAGCAGGGGGAGTGAGATGGAGCGTGGTGAAAATTGAGGTGCCCGCCTCAACGCCACACAGGTGACGGATTCCATCACAGCTGGTCAAGGTTGAGTTATCAACCCAAATGTCATTCCTGCCACAGACACTGGAGAAGCATGACTGAGACGAATTCACACCCACTAGCTCCTCTCTCCTGCTTCTCAATGCTCTCATTCCATTTTTTCTCTGTTTCCCAGACGCTGAGTAAAATAAAACCACAGAAATTTTGGCATGTAAATACATATGGAAGCCAAGCCAGCTGCTTATCAAAACCCTCTGATGTCACTTTGTTACTCTGAATGGTGACATTACTCTTCTGTGATAGGTGGTGTTACTCTGTCACACCTTGACTCTGAAAGATGATGTTACTCTGCTCCTTAGTCAGGCTCTGCAAGGCCTTTTATCAGTAATGTCATGTTATGCTGTTACTCTTTTATTCAGAAAGATGATGATGGCCTGTTACTCAACACACAACGTTTTCGGAAAATACATAATTCCAAAAGAATGTTAAATACAGAGCTTGAAGCTTGCCATGTTAGGAAAGTTATTTCTGATGTTACTTGTGTTAGTGAGCATGCAATTACAAGCACATGCAAGTCATGCACACAGAGGCACAAACACACAATTACACAAATTCACCGTTAAGACTCCAGATATTGTGTGCAGTGCTCAGGGCAGCGGGGAACTCGCTGACAAAGGCAGGAAGTAACGCTCTCTCACCTGCTCCGAAACACCAGCCCCCTGGGAGTCATTAGATGGAGGCATATAAGTAAAACCTTTATGGCAGTAATTATTTTGATGAATTTGTTGACATTTGTGGCTATAGTGCACACATAGTAAAATTGCTGAGATTATTCTAGCGTTGCTGGGAAGTCTGAAAATTACTTCTGACAACCAGTAGCAGCCCAGTGCCAGCCCAGCACCACATTAATGAGATATGTTTAGCTCTGTATCTATACTAACCCTTGAACACTGTCCTCACAGAGATCCCAAACACTTTCCAGTAGGTATGTCGTCATCGGTATATATTTCCTTTTTGGCAAAATGGTATTTTCGAGGCATGAAAAGCTTTGTTTATGTATTTAAAAATTTAATAAAAACTCAATTAACACATATATATTTACAATGAAACACGATATATGATGATGGTTGGATGAATGGATGGATGGATGGATGCATGTCATGTATTGTTTTTAATGGAAACTGTAACAAAAGTTGGGTCTATAATGAGTCCTAAACCTGTCTTTTTGATTGTCTCTGTGCTGCACGTTTAATCAGTCACAGGACAGATTTTCTTTCTGAGGCTGCAGGGATGTGAATATTACAATGTGAACTTGCCAGAATGCAACAAATAAGTCAACAATGTGTCATTATCTTTCCTCTAGGGAGCTTGGGAAGGGAACGGGGGAGTGGCCAGTGAATAAAGAACTGACCAAAAGGTTTGCCAAGAAAAGGAGTTAATTCCTGCAACAAGAAACAGCGTTAAAGAGAACAGTGGTTTCTACATTTCTGCTTATTAACAATGCAAACCGATTCTAACCACACCCATTACTTTTGGCGATCAACAACTGCCATCTAGTGGTCAAAACCTGGATAACCCAGCATAAGTTTTATTATACTTTCTCGGTTCTTTGCATGTCTGCTGTTAGTGATGTCTTTTAAATCAAGAGCAGCACTAATACACATTACCAGACATACTATAATCAGTTAAATCGCACTGCTGCTCAGGATAATTAGCACTCTAATTTGAGTAAACACTGAAGGCAGACAGAATAAACCCCAGAGGACAGTATTTTGGAATTTCCATCCCCAGCACTTCAATCCTACAATTAAAACGGGTAAATGTCTGTCACCTGAGCCAGCTGTAGACTCTCCAGGTGCTCTGATGCATTGTTGGATTAGGACACAATACAGAAAAAGACTTGAAGCATGAATATTGAGCATACTTGTTTCATAACACTGTCTGTTCCAGAGCTAATGTTAGCCCTCTTCACCAGTCTCCAGATCATAGTGTGTCATATATAGAGGGTAGTTTTGTTGAGCCAGGTCACATACAAGCCAACATAACAGGATAAGAAGCATCTTGGTGAACTACAGAGATCAAGTTAAGTTGGACTTTACTGTCACACCAGCCATTCAGTATACAGTATACCAATGTTTCACAACCCAGTCCCCAAGGTACCCGGAAAGTCCACGTTTTTACTCCCACCCAAGTCCCAGTCAATCAGGAACACCAAATACCTCGAACAGGTGTACTGGGACCTGAGAGGAAGCAAAAACATGGACTGCCTGGGTCCCTTCGAGGACTGGGTTGGGAAACACTGCTGTATACAGTGGCATGAAATAACATTCCCAAGGACTGCAGTGCTACATATATACATAAAATACAGACAGAGACAGAACAAGTGCATGCAAACTCTTCACACAGAGATCCACACATATACATACAGTACCAGTTAAAAGTTTGGACACACCAAGCCACATAAAAAGGAGAGTAATAGTGTTGCATCACATGACCTGGTCATCTGACCTAAACTCAGTACAAATGGTTTTTGAGGAGTTTGACGAGAAAGTGAAGGAAAAGCAGCCAATGTTCAGCAAATATGTGGGACCGCCAACTGGATGTTCTAAAAGCATCCCAGGAGGCCACCTCCTGAAACTGGCTTAGAGGAGACATTCAGGTCAGCCAGACACTAGAGAAACCAGGGTCCAGAGCCCAACAGCAGCATCACTCTGCCGACCACAGGATTTGGACCGGCAACATTCTGAGACTCAAGCCATTGATCTGACTCACCCCACCTCCCCCAAACAATTTTAAAAAAATATTTTAGTTTTATAACTTTCACAATTATTCCAAAATGTAGGGAATAGTACAAATAAACCTTCAGATGGGTGTGTCCTGTCACGTCCCGCTCCGAACGATCCTCGTGTGTGCCATGCCCACCTCGTTACCCCATGTTTCTACCCGATTGTTCTCACCTGTTCCTTGTTAGTGCCTGCTAGTCCTGTGCATTTAGTCCTTGTCAGAGTCAGTCTTCCCCAGATCCGGCATTGATGTTTCGAGTGTTAGTCGCTGTCTACCCTGTCTCACTCCAAATAAACACCGTATGTCTTTAATTACGGCTCTGCTTGCCTGCTTCCCGGCTTGCCTCCCGACTGTGCGACACTGAACATGACATGTCCAAACGTATGACTGGTACTGCGCACACTCACACATACAGGGGAAAGATTTATAAAAGCTGTTTAACAATAAGTAAAATCACTAATAGAAGTGTTTCATTGTTCAAGAGATGATGGACAACCAATACGACTGAAGTAAACACACCAGATGCAAGCACTTCAGGAAGTAAGACGTTTATGTATTTATTTATGGTGATGTCACTGTTAAAGTGAGCCTATGTGCAACGTACAGCATTGAAAGACATAAGAGAAAAAATACAGAGGATGAAAGGATGAAAAAAAAAATTAACTGACAGAAAATCAATATATATATACATGTATTAAATGAAAGCAAGTACACTGTGAACCTTGGTTTGGTGAAGTATTTATTGCAGTACTTGAATGAACGAATTAAGCATGAAACATTTATTGAGCTGTATCAACTGTGACAGAAGGCAGAGTGAAAGTGAATTTATGAAAAGAAAATCACAAATCATATTCTTTTTAAAGGAAATTGAATTAAATAGGTGTGTGACTGATCTAGTGGATCTTGATTATGTAAATATGGTATGTCATTGAAAAAGATTATATATGAAATTAGTAGAACGTGGATTTATAATTGAAGAATAGGTTAATGTTCAGGACGGTGTATGACTGTAGAAAAGAGAGCAAATAATATTGATTTGTGGATAGTATGGATCAGACACAATCAACTGGCTGTTTCACAATAAAGAAAATTGGGCCTATTTTTTCTACAACTGAGGGATAATAAATAAATGCAGAATCTTAATAAGTAAATGTAACGTTAATAAACGCAGAATCTATGTCACATTAGCAGCAGCAGTCCTTTACAGAGAAACGACAATGCGTTACCATTCAGGAGAGTCGGAGTCAAAACAGCCCAGGATAAAAGAGCAATACCCTTAGAGAACAGGCCGGAGTTCGTGGGGTGTCTGGTATATATACACAAAACAAAACCTCAGATGATTTTTATTATTCCAAGGGCAATACTGGTGAGGCTGAGTGAAGATACAGCAGAAAGTTAATCTTAAATTAAACCTAGACCTCGGCTGCTCTCACATAGTGTATCAGCAGTAGTGTGTCATGGTTAGCACAAGGTGTACCTACGATTCCACCCGCACGCCAAGTACCCGGACCCGGACTCCACGTGTAAAAAAAAAATACACCCTTTGTTATTACCGCATTAAAACGCAACGGTCCATTGATTGACCGATCATGTGAAAGCGGCGTGATCGGGAAGGTTGCGGGGCGTGGCATATCGCCCGACATAGTGGCACTGCTGACCAATGGCGGCGTTTGTTTTTGAGGCTCGTGATTCGTCAGCAAGACACTTCGCCGCGGTTCTTTACGGTGTTGTTAGTCCAGCCGGACGAGCCGAGGAGCGAGGCGGTTAGTTTTGAGTTCGTAATCCTTGTCAGTTTTTAAAGTGGCTAGAAGCAGACAGTAGAAACCATAGATAGCGCACAGGAATAATCATTCCTGGTCCTTGCTATCCAGTCATTACTAGTCCACAGTCCGCATCTGTCGCTTGTCCGCATAGCTGCTACGCCCGCCGACCCCCCCCCCCTCCTCTGATATTGTACTCCGCAGCCCACCGGCCCGGGTGCGGGTCCCGAGAATGCTGAAGAATGACCCACAGGGACACTCTGGTTCATCTGTTCGCTGGCGGGTGAGTGCTGGACGTGTCCGGGCATGCTTCAGTGTACTGTTCCCTGCGTTTTGAACAACCCTGTGCATTTGCGCAGCGGGGGTCAGCTTGACCGTAAGGACGACGCTATTACCACGTTTCTTGTTATTTAAGTGCATAACATGAATGTTCATTGTTGTATGTTACTACTAACTAAACAGACAGCTAGCCTTCTAGGTGGGATTTTCTAGTTTGTGGTGTGTGTGTGTGTATCTTTTTTTTTTTTTTTGAGACCAGTAAACCATGTCAGCTTGCTTATTAAAAAGTCTGTATACCAGACTTTTTGCCTCAGTAACAACAGATACACGATGCCGGTGCGGCATCGAATGTGTTTAAGGTCACGTATAGAGAGGGAAATGGTATCTGAATGAAGTGAGTCAGCCCCGTTATGAAAGAACGGTTTGGGCCTGCTGTCAGCCACACATCCTCGGTGCATCGTAGAAATGGCTGCGGCATTTGGACATCTGGGCCCCTGCCCTGACAGTGCGAATTTTCTCCCCAACAATATTTATATGTATTTTTATATTGCCAACGAGTCGCGCATTTATCAAATTTTATTGTGTTCTCGTTAGAAGGTCCTACTCCGCTGCAAGTACATTTATGACACATGTAACCGTCAGTGACCATATTTGCGTTATAATATTTTTTCCTTGCGCGGAGTTAAGTACTTGTGATCGACGCCTTCGAATAAAAAGTCAAGCAACGCCGTCAAATTAGTAGCAAAATGTTTGATCATAAAAAGAATCTAATTGTCCGACGATAAAAAATTGTAACGTCGTGAATTCTTCTTGAGTCCTGGCGAAAACCAAGGCTGATCAGATTCTACAGAAAGACATATTCCCAAATCTATAATCTAATATAATACAGTGTAATATAATTTGAAATTAATTTAATTGCTGAAAATGAATCTTAAATGACTGCATATTATTTCAAATGTAATGGAACATGATTGGTCAACATTAATTTCCAAAACACAATTTCCCCCGTAGTACTGTCCTTGGCTGATGGTCATCAAGGAAGTGCTCCCAGTACTAATTAATATTAATGTTATTGTTATCTTTTGTCCTCCACTGGTTAGATGATCGGTATATTGTGACGGTTGACCTTAAAGTATTGTTCGGCTCAGTAAACTAACCTGTCTGGGCACATTAAAAAGCTGAAGGCCTATTTTTTGTTTACACGTTCCATTTACACGTTACACGTTCCATTTGAATTTTCTGCTAGATATTTATTTGCCAGTAGCTCTCAGTGGGCAGTTTGTGCTGCAGTTGCTGAGACTGACACCTGAACAGTTTTCTCCCAGCCTGATAGATGTACTTCCTCATAGCCAATTATAATATCAAGTACGAAACAGAGCGAACTTTTCAGTCACTTGTTCTGGCCTGGTTGGATACTAGTTAATACATCATCTGATAGAGTGGAAAGTTGATGTCCTGATGGTTTAGATGTTCCTCCTTGTGTTGATGCGTGCCTCTGTGAAAATTAGTGTGAAACGTGGAGAGCCGTGTCGACCGGCTCGCGGTCAGCTGATCTCCCGTTACTGAGTACGACTGCTTAGCTGTGTGAAACTTGGGGATCCAAGCAAGAGACGCATCAGCCAAGTCTGCTGCTGAAGATTAATATAGCAGATGTGCCCCAATCAAATGAGAGGAACCTACCGAAAGTCTTTGGAAATGTACTCAGTAGTTGCAATTCCCCTCGAAGACCCAACAGATCTTTACTTATGCGTAAATTTTAAGTCTTAGAAGGAAGAATAACATTCATTTTGCGTCGGTTATTTTGGAAATGTTAGGGAATGGTGATGTTTGCTTCATGCCTATTTGTGTTCAGTTGGGCCTTAGCTGAGGTAGGAGACACCCCCACCCGCTGCGAAGGACTGTGAATGATCACAGCACTTTTGGTAGCTAGGCTTTGCTGGCAGGCTATAGCTCTGGAAGTGGGGCATAGGTCACCCCTGCTTTTCTGTGGGCGGGCTCTCGTGCAGGCACTTTATAAATAGGCGTGCAGTAAGCTCCCTCAAGTTCCATTTGATGTTTTGCCCAGGGGTTTTCTCACATTGACTGACAATATCTGTTTAATGGGGGGTGGGACAATGGCAGCACAGTCAGGAACTGTAGGAGAAAAATCTACGGGGCTGTCTGGGCCGTGCAAGCCTCCTCTGTCTGCTGCCCAGCCTTGTGGTTTGTCCCAGCCCAGCAGTCCGTACTTACCCGTACTTGCCACCAAACCACATCCATTTGGGGCAGTCCCTGGGAGCGGTTTCACTGCTCATGTGGACTGTGTCTTATTGTTTTTATCTAATCCCAGAAAATATCTTAAAATTCTTTTCAGGGGCTGGGGATTTCTTAGATTCTCATTTTACTGTGCTGCATGTCACTGTCTGTACAAAATAGATGTTGTGGGTGGGCTCCTCATTTTCTTTCCAAGCTTCTCTGTGACATCTGATTTTTTTAGATGCCTGGGTTTCTGTTAATGTTCCTCACATGGCTATGTGGTCCTTGTAACATATTTACAGAGTGAAAGTGTCTGTGTGCGTCTATGCATGTCGCTCAGGTTGTGCAGTATCGTACATGAACTTGGTCTGTGTGACTCATTCTTGCCTGGCCTCCGTTCCCAGGTGTGGGGGCACAGTAGGTGCCATCCTGACATGTCCCTTGGAGGTGGTGAAGACCAGGCTGCAGTCATCCTCCATCACTCTGTACATCTCTGAGGTTCAGCTGGGCACTGTCAGCGGGGCCGGCGTGGCACGCGTCTCCCCAGGACCCCTGCACTGCCTCAAGTGAGCGTGTGCAGTGGTCACATGCCACTCTCTCAGCCCAGTTCACTTCCTTCCTTTTTTCAGTCCAAAATTCTTAAGCTGCACTCTATTGTAATGTTATTGTTTTTTTCCCCTGGCTCTAAAAAGCAAAATGGCAGAAAGGAATTTTGCATAAACCTATTGGTGTTTTTCTGTCCTCCTCCTGCTTCCCACTATGATTTGCTGATTTACTGGGCCAAAGGATCATCATGTGTCAGCTGTCTGCCTTTGTGATCAGTCCTGTCTTCAGAGAGCCGGACGTGTACAGCTGGCACTACTTTTTGCCCAGAGATGACGCTTGCACTCATTGACCCGTCTGGCTGATCTCTCCCTGGCTATCTTTGTAGTCTCATTATGGCTGCCCTAAGGCTATATGCGGCTCCTACAGTATTTTCTCGTGCCCTACTGCCAGATTTATGCGCTAAACATGCTCCCCTGTTTGAGAACCCTTTCGAGCAGAAGCCTCTTCACTTGACTTCGATTTCTGCTGTTTGTTAGCAAAGCAAGTGCATGCTTTCGTTGTATATTCCACGACCATCCAGTTCAGGATCTGAGCCCCTAAGGACCCCAAAATCCTGTGAGCTGTTGTGCTTTTCACATGCTCCCCATCCTCAACGTCTTCTTCCTTGACCCGCAGGATGATTTTGGAGAAAGAAGGCCCCCGCTCTCTCTTCAGGGGGCTCGGACCTAACCTGGTGGGTGTGGCCCCCTCAAGGTAAGGCGTTCTGTTTATTTGCAATGCCGACGATCTCAGGGGTTTCCCAAACGGCAGAGGCTGAGTCAGGTTTCCTGTGATCTTCTCCTTCTTCCACAGGGCTATATACTTCGCTGCCTACTCCGGTGCCAAAGAGAAGCTGAACGGCATTTTCCAGCCTGACTCCACCCTGGTGCACATGATGTCTGCTGGCCTCGCAGGTAACTCTCGTCCTTGGGGGTGCACTGTCACTGAAGGAGGGTCTTTAAGATCAAACGTTTTAGCACTGCATGAGAAACACTGTTTGCCTGTGCGCGCTGTGTTTGCGTGTGTGTGCTGAAGAGGCTTGGCCAAAAACGAGATTTCCTCGTGCATAAAGCCCTGCCTCTATAGCTAGCGATACTAGTATCTTCAAAAACCCAGAGTTTTCATTTTTATTCTGGTTCTGGGGAGCAGCTCGGCCTTATGATCACTGACAGAGGATGCAGTGGGGAAGGGGGGGCGTTGAAGACAGGTTGAGGTCCAGGGAGCAAGATAATTATTCATTTATGATTTTTGTTATGAAGTTTAGGGGGCAGAAGAAGAATTTATAGGTCATCAATAGGAGAAGCTCTTGCTGTCTCATCGTTCTTTGGCTGTTCAGAATACCCAGGTGCATTTTTTTAAAAGTTGAACTTTTAATAGCATTCTAGGTTTTGGTTGTGCTTTTATTTCATTTTATTGTGATGTGGAGAGGCTGCATAGAAATCTGTCTGCATATAGAACAGATGTTCTGAAAAGCCATGAAGCTCTGGTTATCCTACAGCCACCTGACTTGCTGCCTCTGCGCGCTGCACTGTATCCCGCGGCAATGGTGGGCGCTCTCATTTTGGGCTGATATAATGGGAAGTAGTTCTGATCGCTTGGGAAATGGCTGTGGTTGCAGAACCGCTGTGCAGTAGTGGTGTTGGTGGTGAGGATGATGAGGATGCTGATAATGATGTTGTTGGTGTCAATGTCCTGGCTGGTGACCAGCACTGCCGCTGGCTTGTTGCTCTGTGTCTGTTAACCTCTTGTGAGTGTTGACACTGGCCCTCACCTGCTTTTCGCTCTCGGTTAAGGTAAAAACAATAAAAATTTAAAAATCTCACGCGTTCTCAAGCTTGCAGTTCACCAGCACAAATGCTAACCTTGGACGGCCTCTCAGAAGCAGAGAACGTCAGGCAGGCTGTGTGTGACGGCCATCTTTAGCAAGGGCTGCTGGGGGGGGGGCGCTTGGGGGCACATCATATGCATCCCTGACGAGCAGAGCGCATGTCTTGGTTCCTTGCCCACACTGAAGCAAGGGGGGGGGCGGGGAACTGTACCTGTACAGTATTCTCCTGTACGCTCATAGTCATAAGTGAGACATTTTTGCCTCTGGTTCTTATATTTGTGTGAGTTCTACCTCTGTGGTGGTGATGAATTGTAACAGTTCAATCATGAGTAATCATCTTCAACCCCCACACCCCGCCCCTCACCACCACCAGAAACAAGGTTTTCAAGGTTAGCATTTGGCTCCTTGTTGTGTTCTACCTCTGCCCGCCCCCACCCACTCACCCTAAAAAAGGGTGATAGTGGTCATAATATTATAACATTTAGCATCCATTAGCTACCCCATGCTACAATTAATTTTCCCTGGTTCGCTTTAAAAGCAGTATTGCACTTTCTCTGGGATTACATGACAGTACGGCTTTATATGGAAGCATCCCAGCAGCTGTAAGCTGAGCCTGAAAGTTTAGATGCTCAGTGGTAGTAAATGAGGGCAAAAACGCCTGAAAAGGGAAGGAGGTAGGGGCGGGGCGGTGGGTGGTGCTGGGAGGGGCGGGGCCGGGCGCCCGATTGATTGGTGGATCACTGCCTGTCATTGTGGTGCGGAAAGCCTGTCTCTGTCTTGGGCCTTTACTGTAGCTTTCACCCAGGTGAATGAGTGAGCGTCGCCACCTCAGTCCCCATATCTGCAGGTGTGAGGAGTGGCTTTGCGCCGTGAGTACTCGCCACAGACGCCACGGTCTGTCTCTCTCGCCCCGTGGGGGGGGGGGGGGGGGGGGGGGGGGGGGGGGGGGGGGGGGGGGGGGGG
>JABFDZ020000047.1:3906833-3918592 GCA_019775955.2 Pollimyrus isidori | reverse complement strand
GCCGATGCCGATACATTAAAAAATGCCAAATATCGGCCCGATATATCGGCCGGCCGATACATCGGTCGACCTCTATTACGTAATTAAGGAGATTGGGAAATGAAGCGACGGTTTGTGTTTCAGGTTTGCTGCGTACGGTGGGATAATTCTCCCCTCCTGAGCATGTAAAGGAGATCATGTCTGGAATCTGGGGGCTGGAGCCTAACAGGCATTAAAGCCAACCAGTGTTGTCACTGGGCTTTGGGATCTGGCCCTGCGTGTTGTCACATGGCTGGCCAGCTACCCTGTTCTGCACATACACCAGAAGTATGGCAGATTAAGAACCACAGTTGACGTCTGGAGGCACCATGCAACACTCAGGCTGACGTCAGTGCCGTTCAACCATGGTTGTGTTTGCACGCCTGCTGGGGCACTTGAACCTTGTCTGGCAGGAGGTGGGTGATTGAGTTGATGTGCCTTGTTATTGTGGGTCTTGTACAGACTTGTTTTCCTTTTGTTTAGGCTCCGAGTAGGAAGCATGTTAGACCTGTAGAACCCCGTTTGTTGGGTCTAGTGACTTGCCAGCTCTCAGCGCAGTGGATATGTTTTTCTTGCATAGGTTTTTCGGTGTTCTGGAAAGGTGTGTTTACAATGAGCGTCATTGCAATGGATCTGGTACTCAGTATAAGATATTTCTATAACTGTTACTTCTAGTGTTCGGCTGTAAATGGTACAATTTTACTGTTGTCTGCTTTAAGGCACTCCGGTGGTGGGGGGGTGTTATACAGCCGTATTACATTTATTTATTCCCTCACAGTAGCCCCCGAACAAAAGTGTGTAGTACAGGCGATACATTGTGTGTTATTCAGTGGGCTAATGTTGTGTGCCTGTGATCAGACGGTCGCTGGATTGTGCCCAGCCTCAGCAAAATAGTCACATGCCTGTGGGCCCTTAACACCCAGCTCCTTGCGTGTTGCAAGGTGGCTTCCCCTTTGGTTTGCCCCCCGATTTGGTCTCACCTGTATGAAGCACATGATGGGGCCAAGTGAAAGGGGAACAAACATGTACTGTGTTGTTAGGGGATGAAAGATGCCATTTCTGCACACGGTGACAAACTACTGGGCTTCTTTCGGTTCTGTCCTGACCCAGGGATCTTTAATCACCAGCCCACACAGCCTGATATGACTCTGCAGAGCCTTAGACTTCAGTGCAGAAGAACATGCCATCCCTACTTCGGGGGCGGTTTGGCCTGTCAGTGTCTGTACAAATGTCCAAGACTGCATAAATGGTTATGTAAAAATGCTTTCCTGTGTTCGCAAAGTAAACCCAGAAGTCAGAAAGGGTTTAAGGTGAGGTACATACTTGATGATGCTTGGCTGTCTCAGGACGTTTACGTGTGCATTTACCCACATGTAACTTGTTTAGAGACTAAGGACCTCAAGTCTGTTAATCAAGATTTTTACTAATTATGGGCTTTGCAATGTACTGACATGAGGAGTATCCATGGTGGAAAAATGATCAGGCTCCTCTATTTACGGCCCCCACCCTTACACTGCCCTGGTATTGTAGAAATGCCTCCTGCTAGAACTCTCTGATCATGTATCGCCTTTTGCTGCCATCATTAAGGAACATGCATGTTGAGTTGTGACCCATCTGTGCATCAACTTCTTGGCACTCGTACCCCTCTGTAGTCTTGATTCACAGAATGCCAGGCAGAGGCTCAAAGCTGTGCCACTTTTCACCAGCCACAGAGTAATCATTAACTTCCAGATGCAGTGATGTAATTTCCATGCCGTTATTAAACCCTCATCAAAATGTGGTGATGGATTTCTGATTAAGCAACGGTTATGTTCTCTTAGCAAATATTGACAACTTGTGCCTGATGTCAGGTCACTCAGGTGGCAGAGAATTTCCATGCTTCAGCAGCCCAGACAAATGAGCGGAATGGATCAAACCATCATCTGGTGTCTTTCCCACAGGGGGATTTGATTGTTTGGGTGGTTGTGGGTAGTTATGGGCAAATATTTGTGCACTGTGAGGCACTAGTTCCCTTTATCAGTCCTGTTGAAGGATGCATCATTCTCTCCTGATACCCGATCCAAAATCAATGGCTCACAGTCTGCCTGTTACAACTCGTATCAGATCTGCCTTTTTAAAATCCTCAATCAATTGGGTGGCGTGAGAGCCGTGGGTTATTAAAGGGGAGGAGTGTCCTGATTTCCCCCACTGTTCCAGTGCACATTTCAGGCCCCCCAATGTTACCTGTGCCATATACAGCTCATCGTCATGCCATTAAATATTCTTTGCTCACTTGCTGTCTGTGTTGATGCAGTTCTGCTGTCAGCTTCATGTGGGAGCCCACACGCTCATCCCTCGTGGACAGACACACACAGGCCCTCCCTATACTTCAGTGTCATGGGCTCTGTTTTACTGTGCTCTGTCACAGTAGTGTCAGAGAAAGGGAAAGGACTTACTCTTGGTGCTTTCTGTCATCGCAGCCCTTGGCTGTCGTGACACCATGCCGGCTTTGTCATTGTATGTCGTTACTCGGCGTGTGTGTGTCAGGCCTGAATTTGACTGCAGTCTGGGATGTCCACCTCCATTTCTCAAGCTATGCTTGGAGAGGACTGTAGAAGGAATGCATTATGATGGATCTTTAAGTTTGACCTGCCTTCTGGAACATTGCTACAAAAACTTTAGGGAAAAGGAACTACAAGCAGCATTGTCTGATGGATCGATTTGTGTGTTTCTCCAAGATGTAAACAGATCAAAGTCTCATTCATATCAGGTCAGTGTGACATTAGGAACAGTGAGACTTCTTGGCCATACAATGAAGTAGGCCTCAGTACACAGTAGGTCACCCCTGGAGAATCAGGTACAAATGTTTGACAAGGAGTGCTAAATATTAGGAAAGCAGAAGGTTGTACTGATGGCCACTCTGCATGCAGAATGAGGAGGTGCCTGTTTTCCAGGTTGGTCAGCATTTAATGCTGCTACATATTAATGGAGATGTCTGCTGAAGCTTCTCTCTGGGGGGAGGTGACCTACTGGCAGTTTTCAGTCCTAGTTGTGCTTGAAACGATTAAGGATCATTATCTGCGAATGGCAGCGAGGAGGCTTTTGTGCTTCTCCTGGGAAGGAATCTGGAAACCGGATGGCTAGAGGAAGCTTTTCCAGTTGTACTAGGGGACATTTGCAATCAAATACCATAAAATGTGGGGTGGGGTGGTGTGCCCGTAGCTTGTGTGTGCTTGAGATTAAACTGCTGGCAGGGATAGAGTTGAATCTCAGGACAATGCCTCCAGATTACCATTTGAGGATTTGTCCTGATGAGTCTATGTTTAGCTAAAGCAAGAGTGAGGTCTGTGTTATTGGACCACTTTAGCTAAGCTGCATCAGCTGGTCGTAATCCTCCCCCATCCCGGCTCAAGAGTGTCTGGCTCTGATAGGAAGCTCCCAGCAGGGCCGGCAGACCGGACAAGCACCAGAGCAGTGTGACTGCCTGCTGGCCGTGATGTGCTGCAGCCTTTTCCCAGCTTCACCTCTTAAAAATATGTATCTAGTACTGCTTACATAGTCTATAGTGTTTACTCAGCCTGTTTACCCATTTTTCACAAACATTAACTATGACTATCTGGCACAGTTCAGGAAAGTGTTATCATGGCTGCAAAGGACATGAATGGACGTGTGACACCTGTGCTCTGAGCCAGAGAAGCAAAGGCTGACTTCTAACCATTTTTCAGAACCATGAAGCACAGGCCAAGACAATCCTGCACAGCATTTACTCATTTCTCTTCTCTTCCCCTCCCCCCCCCCCCTATTGTCACTGACAGCGGAGCCCCTCCCCCTCATGGACCTGTGTCGCCGGGCGGCCCGGTTGGCCCTGGGTCGGGAGCGGCTGCAGGAGATCGAAACATTGCCGCTGCCTCAGTCTCTGAAGAATTACCTGCAGTACCAGTGAGGTGACAAACCCAGAGGAGGATTCACAGTCCCATCTGATTGGCCAGGCCGGGTGAGAGGCAGATCCCTAAGGAATGTCAAAGCACTAATGGGGTCAGCCCCCAGGAGCCACTGTTTACAGGCAGAGACACAGTTTTATCAATTTTTCAGCTGACAAGGGCAGTCAAGGATTTAGACATGGGCTTGGTGCTTTCGTGTGAGTGAAGTAGCTGAATTTGCATGAATGATAGCAGGATCGTCTGCCTGATGTATTAGGTTGCAATGGGACTTTTTTTTTTTTTTTCTTGAGGTCCAAAGGCACCTTGTGCTGGCCTGATCTTTGAAAGAAAAGCCTACTGCAAATTGTAATGCAAATGATGATGGATCCAGCAGGCCCCACACACTGACCAAGTCCCGCCTGAAGCTTTGTCCCGTGTGGACCCCCCCCCCCCCCATCACCTTATACTTTAATGCTTGAGTCACTTTGTTTTATATTTTGAATGCCTTTTTTTCCAAAGTGTGAATTTATTATTATTGTTATGATGATTCTTCCTAATTGTTACTGTGTTTATTTATCTGTTCGAAGATGTTTCTTTTAATGTGATATTCAAAGTGTGAATGATCATGGAGTCATGCCCTTGGGCTGGATTTTTTCCCCTTTTTAAACCAAATGCTGCTCTCGATGAAGATGACAATGAATTTTATTTTCTTTTACTATAGATCTTTGACTGGGTTGTGACGTGTTACTGGATATGATTCACTGGGGATCAGTAGAATGTATGAACATCGCTGCCCTCAGCATGTTTTAAATATGAATAAAAGGCAAGTGAATGAAGTTCGTCTTTGACTCGTGCTTCTCTGCGCATTTGCGTGTCCCCGTGCAGCCATCTCGAGCTGTGACTAATAAGCACTAAAGCGCCGCCCTTTGCCGTCCACGCACCAGCTGAGGCACCGGCACGCTGACTGACGGAGTCTGGCGCAGCTCGTATGCTTGCAGAGCCGTGTATAACGCACGCTTCGCATACCTGCAGCAATGTTTATTTTGTTAAACAGATTCCATGTCATAACAGGTTATGCTGCTTGAATAGCAGCGTACTATGACTAAAGATATGGAAGATATGGATAAAATGCAGTAGTATTTTCCTTGTGCCTTTTTGTAAAGTTTGTTGGATATGTTCCTGTAATAACGGAACAGTGTTGCCGTGTAAAACCGGACCTGAACATGCGCTGGTTCCGTGTTTTCTATTTTTTTCCCTTGCAGCATATTTGTTTTTACATTGCCTAAAATTACACGTAAGCCTAAATGTGCATTTGCATTTTCAATTACACCCATCTATAACCACCTTCGCAAATGCATTGAGTAAGCATTGCACGTGGACTCCTGCCGCTGTCCTCCTTTATCACAACTACCCATTACGGGTTTGTATTTTTAACTGCTTATAAGCAAAAATCGGCGTGTTTTCTGTCAATGAAAGACATCTGACCACGAAGCGCACTGCCATTAACGTGGATCATTCTGTCAGTCTTTTGGCATTGGCATGCTGGAGTGGGGATCCCCGCCAACTGTGGGTGAGTGACGCGCTGTCAGTCCAGGCCGGCTCGGATGTCGAATACTGAGACCGGATCCAAGTGAAGAACATGCGGGTTTTCATTGTGAAGCAGGCAAGCAAAGTATCTAACACGAACAGAAGAAACATCAAGCCACATTAAAATGATTTAAAATTGTAGTGGGCATGTAATCTCTTTCAAAACGACTTAACTTCTTATTTTAACTTGTTAAACATCATGCTTAATACGGACGACTGATTTTTTTTTTCATTTAAATGTTTCTTACAGGAAGGCTTCCCGCGATTATTTCCTAGCCAGTCCCTTCTCCCTAGCCGCCGATTCCCACCTACAGTTACCGCACCATTGTGCCAGGTAACGAGGACAAATGTCCGTTACTTAATTGTTCCTTGAAAGGAAATGAAAATACCTGATCAATCCTATGAGAGTCCCGTTTTAAGTCCTTTGTACATTTCTCACGCTTTACCCCTGGGCTAGGGAGAACCTCAACCTACTGTAGGTGGTAACTGCGATGACAGATTCTTTACAAACGAGCAGATAATTAGTTGCATGTCTAATTATGCCAAACACACAAACGTGGATGAGTCACAACCTTGGTAAAGCAGTATGTTCACGACTGGGTTTTGCATTTTATTTGTGCGTTGAATAACACGTACCAAATGACGTCAGGTAGCCATTTCAGTAATTTGTAAACACGTTATGTTAAACTTTATTCACTACTCATAACTAAAATACTTATTCGTAAAGTAGAAATAGAAGTCTATATATAAAACTGCTGCAATTGGTCATTAAGACTAATAGTGATTCTTCAAATACTAAAGCCCCCCACTATCATTAGGAAAATACATAATTGGATGCTTGCCTGACTTGTGCTGGGGAAAAGCCAAGTTTAATGGTTGGCATTCTATTACAAAAGTTATTAAAGAAAAAAATACGGTTAAGGAAAATAATGAGGCTGATTTTTACAATAAGTGAACAATGCCAATATAGACCTATTCACTACGTTCGGCAAGTTTTATTCCTTTATTAAATTCATGTTTATTTTGAAAACAATTCAACAACGTACCTTGTGTGACCTCTAGTGGCAGTGAATATATTTATGTATTTATAACCCCAGCATAAAATAACAACATAAATACGTAAAGCAGACTTCGAATTACCATAAAACAAACATTTTCAGTAACTGTGACCTATTTTATATTCTGTAAAAACAAGTACCAGCGGGTCGAAGATCATTCTTAAATTCCGTCGATAGGCCTATCGATAATTACAAAGAAGCCAGAAATATCCAATTAATTATTAAACAACTACTTTGATAATAATATAGCACTAAAATTTAGTTATAGAAAATAAATGATGTTATATCACCACGAGTATAGGCTACTTCATTGGTTTTCACTGCAGATATCATGTTTTGTCTGATTCGGAACACACCACTACCACCAGAGGTTAGGCACGGTGCGTTTTTATTTCATCCAAGATTCAAGATTCCTTTATTGTCACGTACATAGTTATACAAAGTACAATGCATCCTGAACTGCTCTTTTGTAGACATCCAATTATGCTAAAGTGCAAAAAGCTAAAATGCAAGCGGATAAAGTATGTTCAAAATGAACGGTAACACAGACGTGAAAAGTGACCAGTGTAACAGTGCCCAGTGTAGCGCAAGACAGAAGCTGAATGCCAGGTTTGTGTCAGAGGGCGTTACTATGGTGACTGTAGAAGCCAACCAAACCGTCGGCTTGGCGGCACAGCTGCGGAAACTAGCTAACAATAGATAAATACTTATAATAAATCTAAATTTAAGAGGCGGACGCATGATCGGACTGTTGCATCTAATCAGGTTTGTGAGAAATGTAATGAAGTTAAACAGGATTGGTAACATAGTAACGACTTATAATTTAAGTGACTGGCTGACTAATCGAGGAAGAGAAATGTATGAGTTAAATATATCCGCTTTCTATATTGTAAAGGAGTTCAGCGTGTTGTGTAATATCAGCTATTGTATGCAGACTATATTAAGCTATTATTAATTATTACGAGAGCTCTGTCGGACTGTTGAGTTCAACTGCACCAAAATTTCAAATTATCGTATCCTTTCGCTTTACATTTCTGTGACGTCATGTACCCCTTCTTTGAGAAGTGAACCATAAAGACAAGCCGCTTGGAAGATGAGCTCCGTTGTAGCTCAGAGCCATTACATCTTCGGGGTGCGCTCTGATGTGGCCAACAACCTCTGCTTTCTGGATGACCAAACCGTCGTTTATCCAGCCGGAAACCACTACGTGTGCCACAATATTGATCTGAAATGGCAAAGGTTTATCCCAGGTAGAGAAAAATCAATTACACTAAAGAATACTTCTCACAGGATGACTGGTAAACAATTAAAATCACAGCACAAGCCAAATAAATATTATGAATGTCAGAATTAAACACAACTTATATGCAAATGTAGATTTTTTGTCTCTCAGGTAAAGAGAAAAGCAGCGGCATGTGTGCTATAGCCATCAGCGCTAATCGCCGCTACCTGGCGGTGTCAGAGTGCGCTGACGAAGGTACCATCACTGTGTACGACCTGCGCGAGGATGCGAGCCGGAAGAGGAAGGTGCTCGGCGGGGGGGACGTCCTCGTGCGGCAGTTCGTGTGCCTGGCGTTCTCCACCGACTCCAAATACGTCATCGGGCAGTCTGGGGATCCCGACTGGACGCTTTTCTATTGGATGTGGGAGAAGCAAAGGGTTATGGCCACAGTCAAAACTGGTGGGGTTACAAACCCTATATATCAGGTAAAAAGGTTAAAATTACTACCAGCATCTCCAGTCACCATTCTGATATATTAAGGTGTGATATTAAGTGAGTTAACTTTAGAAATACATTAAATTTAAGATGCAGTGTTAAGATGGAAATTACTATCGTAGTGCACGTTTTTAGAAGGTATCCGCAGCAGAAACGCATTAGCTTTAAGAAGTCCTTTCTGGTTCAGGTGAGCTTCAATCCTGAGAACCACACTGAGATCTGCGTCAGTGGAAAGGGTGTGTTCAAGCTTCTCCACTACTTTGAGGGATCGCTGAAGCAGTCTAGCTCCCCTAAGCTGGAGTCACACAACTTCCTTGCACACGGCTGGATGTCGAAAACACGGGTCATCGCGGGCACAGACACGGGGAGCTTGATGGTGTTCGACTCAGGAGACCTGAGAAGGGAGTTCAGTGTGAAAGCCAGCTTCCCCAAGCAGGATGCTGAAAGGTGCGGGGTGGATTCTCTCATTGGGGTAGTTCTGGTTTCATCTGGCTGTTAGAACACAAGGCGTGTCTTTTTGTCTTTCAGTTCTGTCAACGGTAGGAAGCAGAAAGATTCAACCTTAATAGAAGCTGACCGCGATGCTCGCATAACATCGATCGTGGTCTACTCCAGAGGGTTTGC
Source organism: Pollimyrus isidori (assembly GCA_019775955.2). NCBI lineage: Eukaryota > Metazoa > Chordata > Actinopteri > Osteoglossiformes > Mormyridae > Pollimyrus > Pollimyrus isidori. The sequence goes on along the minus strand of JABFDZ020000047.1, from coordinate 3,909,689 downwards.
CTGCTCTGCCGGAAAGGGGGCGGTCTGCCTGTTTGAAAAAACCGAAGAGAAAGATTATATTAAAACCAGAGAGATTCTGGTAACTCCATTATGTCAACTGCAAAGAACACTTTTTCCCAGAGTTTTACATTATTTAAGATATCATAATGACCTGCCTATTTCATTCGGTATGATTGCATGGGGGAAAAAAACCACCAGAGTAATAATTGTGCCCTAAAAGAGAGAATATTGAAAATGTAATTTTCCTGTTGTCCTTTTATTTATGTTCAGTAATTTGGTAGTCCAGTGATCGTAAAGTGAACTGGAGCAGTACATTTATGAATCAACTCAGCCACAGTACCAGTCGAAAGTCTGGACACCCCTGCTTTTAAAGTTTTTGGTGTCGCTGTCTTAGCTGTTATTTATTTATGTTAAAAGGCATCAAGGCAAAGAAGCAATAAATAATTCTAATATATAAAATATTTCAATGACAAAGAGATGTGTTCAGCATCTCAAAATTTTCTCATATTTTAGATTCTACAAATCATGCACGTTTTTGAAGGGAACTTCAGTGTAAAGTGTTGGTATTCATATGCATTACATTGACTTGGCTTGACTCACTCAGTCGTGCAAGTACTCGGAATGTCCATGGTTGCTGTCGTCATATGTGCGCCGTATTGTAGATCCCTGAGGACCACAGCATTTGTGAGTTGAGCCAGCTCAAGCAGCAGGAGATCCTCACCTTGTGCGTCAGTCCTTCTGAGGAAACGCTAGCGGCCAGCACGGACTCGGGGCAGCTCTACAGCATCTCCTTGTCTTCTGCTGAGATGTGTAAGGTAGGGCTGGTGATTGGCGCTGTCAGCTCAATGGAGAAGCAAGCTGAGAAGTGACACGGTGGGTGGCTTCCCTTGTGTATTTCACTAGGAGGAACAGGTGCACTTCGAGTTCCTCTCGCACTTCTTCCATTCGGACGCCGTCACGGGTCTGTCCGTCTGCAGCCGCAAGCCACTCGTGGCCACCTGCTCCTTGGATTGTTCCGTACGCATCTGGAATTACGAATCTAAGTATGTAGAGCCTTCTGGGTCTGTTCTTGGCTGTGTAAAGGAATTCAACGAATCCTATTTAGTGCTGTTCATTCAATGACTTCATGTCATTTTACTTTTAAGAAGATAAAAGTTGTTTTTACTTTTAAGAACTGCTGTGCTTTGACTGCTATGCATGACAGCAGGATAGTATGTTTTAATTGTTATTTAATTGTAATTAACCTTAACAAAATTAATTGGAATTAATTGTAATAAAACAAATAAATGTTTACTGTTCTGCTGTGGTTGATCATTCTGAAGATGTTTCCCCATACTTTGCTCCCTTATCTCAACTCTGCTAGCACCCTGGAGCTCTACAAGGGCTTCCAAGAGGAGCCCTACAGTGTAGCCCTGCACCCGTTGGGGCTCTTCATTCTGACGAGCTTCGCAGACAAGCTCTGCTTCATGAACCTTCTCACAGATGACATCCGGATCTTCAAAGAGTTCAGCGTCCGTGGCTGTAGGGAGGTGAGCGTCCGTGTGCTTCCAGCCCTGCTTCTGTGCCCGAGATGCGGCAGCCACGAATTGTCTGTACTGTGCTTGTTCTTCCAGTGTGCCTTCAGTCACGGGGGACACATGTTTGCAGCTGTCAACGGCAACATCATTCTCATCTATTCAAGTGTAACATTTGAAAACACCTTGAGCCTCAAGGGTCATAATGGAAAGGTGAGATTGAAAAAAAAAATACAGTGGGTCTCTGGCTCAGCAGGTTAGGATGCTGTGCTTGTGATCGGAAGGTCATCGGGTCAAATCCCAGCATAAGCTGCATGATTGCACCAATGGGCCACTGTGCAAAACTCCCAGGGAAATGCACATTGCACTAAGAGTGTTTGCTAAATAAATAAATGTAAATATATGCAAAGTCATAGTTATCAGAAAAAAATAACTTGGAAAAAATGTAAAGGTTTAAATCTCTTTTGGGGAGGAACAGCAATTACTGGTACCAGAGTTGTACTACAACAATTAAGAATCGTAATGAGAAATGACACTACAATGGCATTTCTTGCAATATTTTCCATTTGGCAGGTGCGTTCCATTATCTGGAGTGAGGACGACAGCAGCCTAGTGTCCTGTGGCACAGATGGTGCAGTGTACGAGTGGAGCACACTCAGCGGTAAGCGCCTGTCCGAGAGTGTCCTCAAGTCCTGCAGCTACTCCTGCGTCACCATGTGCCCCGATGCCAAGACCATTTTTGCCGCGGGGAGTGATTGCTCCATCAAGGAGATCCAGGACTGTCAGGTGTGATACAAACGCCATGCCATTCCTCAAGAATAAATTCCCTGCAACAATGTTTCAAAAACATGTAATTGGGATGATAGACATAATCATGTTAACACTCACTATAGTGCAATACTCGTGGAAATAAGACTATTGTGTAACACTTAACTTTCATCTATAATGCACTACAGTGCATCTTTGTAATGCATTATAATGGTAGATATAAGAATTAATAAAACATTACAGCATCTCCAATTGACAATCATAAGGCATCATAGCACTGAATATAATACTTCTTAAGTTCCAATGAAGTTCTCATCTATAGTGCATTATAATGGTCAGCATAACGATTAAGCATCCTTTGTACTGCATTATGAAGATATTTATAGCGCATTATTGACTAACTTTATAAAGCATTCATAATTAATAATAAACATGGCTATTATGTGTTGTGCCTTTTACATATTTATAGCCATGTTTATAATGCTTTATGAATGCATTATCCATCCATCCATCCATTATCCAAACCGCTTATCCGTACTGGGTCGCGGGGGGTCCGGAGCCTATCCCGGAAGCA
>JABFDZ020000047.1:3886012-3899204 GCA_019775955.2 Pollimyrus isidori | reverse complement strand
TAAAACTGACCAAGATGACTTGTGATGGTCAAACAAGGACCTTTCACACCTTCCTATACCCCTCAGACACTGACATTGATTTGTTAAAGCTTTCACAAGTTTCACGAGCTATGACTGATTAAAGGCCCTAATAATTACCAAAATGACCTCTGACTGACCAAATCAAAACTTTCACGCCTTCATCTACCCCAGAAGCACTCACCCTAATTTGTGAAAGTTTTCACAAGTCATATTTCATGAGTTATGAAATATCTATAATAGTAATGACTGAAATCCTATGACATGAAATAAGCACAACAGTACATGGAAATTCAGTTGTGATGAACATCTCTGAAGTCCATGTGTGCTCCTTGACACAACAGAGAGCCACAACAGACATTACAACAATGATACATGAACTTCTCTGGGTTGTGAAAGTTCAAAAATGTTATGTTGAAAGTTGAACATCATTTTATTACAATGAACTATTAGTGTAGTTTAAACATTACATCAAATAGAACAGTAACATAATATTTAACAAATTACAATTATAAATAAACAATAAATCAATAACTTAATAAAATTTACAATGTTAGTTTTTACATATTATTTACAACATATACAAAACCATGTTTTGTTTGGGTTACTGATGGTGTGAATTTCCTGTTCTGTGAGGTCTGTGCATTTCACATGTGTCCACAACATGCACTCGTCACATTGGATCTACACAGTAAATCACATTTTATTAAGTTATTGATTGATCTTTTCCCGCTGATCGCGGAATCACGGCGGTGCTGCATGAAAGCCACCGGCGTCCTAACATTATTGGGAAGAGCCCTGTCACCGCGAAAGTTAGGTCTGCGATTTGCAATAAGCGTCCGGAAGTGGGGGCAAGCAGGAGAGACTCCGCGATGGATATAACCCGAGGAGGTACAGAGGGGCACGAGGGCGGTCTGACGGGGGATTGCACCTTCGCATGCTGTGAACTTGGGTCGAACTGAAAATCTCGCTCTGACCAGCTGACCTAAGTTGTCCCACTTTGCCATGTTATACACATTACAGGCTGCGTTTTTCAATGTTATAATGGATCCCTGCCTGCTTTCCGGTTGCCTGAGTCGTAACCTCCTTGGCCTGGGATTTTCTTCATCCCTCTTTAAAATATAAAAGTCCGTTGGGAGCTGTTGGAGTTGTATTCCGCCGGGTCCGTTGCTGAGGCGAGGAGTAGTTGCAAGACACGGGTTTATTCTGTTACAGTTTGCAAGCTGGGAGCGTCTGTCTGACACACATTCCGCATGTACAGGAAGAGGCTCAACCATATGTATCGGCTCTGTCCCTTTTATAGCCCTTTTGGACATGTCCCCCCTCTCTCGGTACCTTCCATCTACGTGGCAACCACCTGTTCGACGTTTGCCCTAGTTAGTCAGTTAGTACTTGTCCTTGTAGAAGGCTAAGGATAAGTAAGGGCCGCTTACGTTGTCTATATGCTCCCTCTATCGGTCTTGATTGGATCACCCACCTCTGCCGACGCCAGTACGTTCTTGTTTCAATTTAGTTAGAGCCTTATAGAATTATTCCCTCAGAGCATAATATTAAAATTGTAAGTGTGGAATGTTTTTTGAAATTCTATTGGCTATAACAAGCTGTGTTGCAGCCGGTGATTGAATTAAAAACTAATCAAATTATCCTGTCCATCAGATTTATTAATTTGTCAATGATTATTATTTAATTTCTTATATTTTGTTGTATTTTATTTTTTAATTTAGACGCACTTCAACTTCTCCAATAATGTGCAGCTAAGTAGCCTAGTTAACAAGCAATCAAGTGGGACGCGGTTATCGAGATTACTTCCGGCTAGTCAGCTATTAACAAGTAAATGGCGCCCCCAAGCCCTCTGTACACTGGTAGGAGTGACCCTCGTCTAAAATTAAGTGAAGGACACTGATATAATGTAATTTTCATTTCAGTTAAGATATAAAAATTGGCGCTTCTGGAAATTATAACATTCTGCACAAGATGAATAAATGCACAGATTTTCTTGTATTCCTAATAATAGTGTTAGTAACCTGATTATGAAGAATACCCCCCTCCCCATTATAATTTGATATATGAATATGATTTGCTAAAATGTAATTGACGTGGAGATTGTGCAGTAACTTGAAATGTCCGCTAGATGTCCGACGCCTACCTGGCCGAATTTGACTGCTGCTCGTACTTCTCTGTGCAGGTGTTTATAGACGAAGTTACTCCAGAATTTATTGCGCATTTTGCAGTATGTGTTTTATATACATTGTCGCATTGTATCGTTATTTCCAATAAAATCAGTAAATAATAGACCTACACATGGGCGTCGCCGCCATTAATTCTGAGAGGGACATGTCCTCCTGACATTTCATAATTATTCGTTTGGTCCCCCTACATTTAACATAAAATATTAGTTCACCCAGCGTTGTTTCCATTGCCTCGCGAAAGAATCCATTCCACTTGATCGATATGAGAATACACATACGACATGTAATTCCTTGAACCCCCCACCCCCCCCCCACACACACACACACACACACACTCAAAATGCTTCTGACGCCTATACGTGTAACTTTGAGGACATACAGCAATCGCGACTTCTTCCAGTCAGTTTTAGTTTATTTCATTGCACATGCATCTGTCTGGAGCCATTTAAATCAACCGGTGTTTAAGCGAGTTGATCTTCAAATGTCATTTAAAGACCATTAAAACATACACAGGTACCAGTTGACGGTAGATATTTAAGAAATTGCACAATACAATGTGATGAAATACAGCAAAATAAATCTGCGATATTTCCAAATAAAAAATAGATATCACAGACATGTATCACTATAATGAAGTTAGATTTTAGTAAAAAATTCGTAATTTGAGACCTTTTTGGAATCGGGAAACGTGACAGCAATATAAAATTATTTTTGAATCTGAAAAATATATAATACATATCGTCGTTGAGTCAAAATGTAATTACAGTATTAAAGACTGTTACCTCTTGTACATCTATATATATTCGATAATATGTCTTTTTAAAATTACGTAATTTTAAATAAATATGTGTCAGAATATTTGCGTTATATAGACTCAGTTTGTAAAGTGGTTATAGGCTAATTGTGTTCCCGCTTATTGCACTTACTTTGAACGTTTTGTAAGATTGTGGATTTTCTTTGTATATGTTTTGTAGGCATTGTATAAGCGCAGCACTTTAAAGATGGAATAAAATAATTTATTTCAGGCAAAGTTTACGCCCTAAGCAAAACTCTGCTTGTGATTCAACCACACAATAACGACTGAGGGTAGCTGTATTAGACTTTTAAGCGCAGTCATACTAAATCGTTTCAATTAGTTACCCTCAAATGTGATTGTACCCCCACCCATTTCGAATGTCACATTTTCATCACATGGTGAGCACGACATCCATCTAGTTCATAAGTTTACTAACAACATCAAAGTACCGGACGTTTAAGGCAGCAGTATTTGTATGATAGGGTCTGTTCATCACTTTTGCCCGTTTCTTTGGGAAAGAATGAACTCACTGTTCACAAGAGTAAACAAATTGTTATTCAACGCTTTATAAGAAAACAGAGAAGGCGTTGTTCAAGTGTGAAATTTATAAAGATAGTTCTAATGTAACATCATCATGTCATGGACACTGTGTAAACTGTAAAACGTGTATTTAGAATTACTCGGAACAATTCCGATATTCGGTAAATCAGGGGGCGGTAATTAAATGGCTTCTGTTCAGTTCTTATTAATCTATAAAATATTCAGGTTTATGAAGAAATTATCACAGGGGATTAATTTGGAGAAAATCATTTGGTATCAGACTAAAATGAGCCTTCCGGATTCTGTCTTATGTCTTCAACAGCGCATTATCCCATTTAATCACAATTTCTGTAAGGATAGAACAGCACCTTCCATCTCCGGTTTATCAGCTCGCCATTTTTCCAATTAGTTACAATAAATAAGTTCCTATAATGTCTTTGCTTACGGTCAGTGACATTTCAGATTTGAATGACAAGGGTGCTGCAGTAATGTTACATAAATCGGTCGTGGATAAAGCTTTTATTCCAAAGTGTCAAATCTGGTTAAATTAAATGCTGACCTGTAAGAAGCGACAGGGTGTATGTTTTAGAAGCCGGGACATCACAAGTACATCACAAGACCTGGCTGAATTCACCCCAGCATGGGTGGCGCTCCCATTTACTGGGCTCCGGACATAATTGGCAGGAAGACTGCGTGATGGTTTGGTAAACACAACATAATTTGAAAGTAAAAATTAATATGCAATACTACAGTTTACGGAAAAAACACAAAATCCACTTAAGCATTTTGCAAATAGACGTGACGGTTCGCGGTCAGTTTGAAAAGCGACCATCTAGTTAGTCATGCATCGGTACCACAGCTTCCCTCCAAAGGAGCCATTTGCTTTTGATTGTCATGAATTTTGTCTCCATTAGTGATACTTTATTCATTATTTTGGGGACAGATTTATCACTCACCTATATCTAATATAAATAACCATGAAAGTTTGTATTAAATGGTATAAAAATAGCACATTACTGCAAAACATGCAAAATGTATAGTTTTCTTTTATTATTTTTGTATCTATTCGAATATTTTTATTTGAAATTCAGTTTATTATAAAGTTTCCTAAGTTCCTAAAGTTCGAAATATTTAGATGTGTGAGTAAATAAGCTAACATTTTTATAGTCGTATTAAACCCGCTGTGCACTGTAACAAAACTATTATAGCTATGAAAATACCTTTTATTTGATTATTGATTATTTTCATTCGTTTGTTTTTCTTTAAAAATGTACCTGAAGTACTAACTTTTAAATTACACATATAAAACTGTACGAATTTGCAACTACCAATTATTATTATTATTTATGTAAGGGATTTATTACCACTGTAATGCGGGATATGTCGGAATTATTCTCTCTTCATGCTATTTTGTGAACATTGAATATAAACCCCAACAGACACACCGCCTCTGTTTATATAGTTCACCTGAAGTCTTTGCATTTTATTTTTAAATCATATTTTACTGTAGTTACATTTCTGGTCTGGGTGTCATACTGGCGTCCTATATAAAGTAATGATGCAGAACGTTTGTCTTCTGCACGCAGCCGCGAAACACTAAACTCAAGCTGTCGAAAACTATGCGAATCTCGTGCGTATATCTGGTCGAGAAGCTGTACAGTCTTATTTATTACTAGGTGACATTTACATTACTATCGATATACAAAACAAAATTTAGAATCTCATGAACTTTTTTAATTTAAAATTCTCCTTCTTAGTCAAATTAAATTTTAAAAAACACTTTCTTACAAATATTTACAATTCATCTTCACATAAAGTGTACTCATATATTTAAAGCTGAGTGCTTGCTGTAGGCGTATATCATTGTTGTAATTAGCTGTGATTGATTAAAAACAACTATGAATTATGCCATTTCGATGTCGGTGCATTGGAGGCTGTTGCTAAAAACTGTGCCGAAATAATGTTTCTCGGCACGCTGAAGACGGGTGTAAAAGTTGGTGACGTCCGGGATATCAGCAGGGACTGTGCGCTCAGTAAGGCGGACTGAATGGCTGCCGGGGGCCGACTGACTGTCTCTGAATCGCACGAAGTGCTGGACGCCCCTATTATGTTTTCTATGCTAAATGACGGCCTTCTGGGAACCGCTGCCTTCGTACCCGACACCGTCCCTGCGCCATCCAGCTGCAGCTGAATGCCCGGCCCGGGCTGAGGACTGTACGCCCCTCGGCTCAGTTCCGCGGAGGATAACAGCGGCACCGCAGGTGGAAGCATCGCAGTCAGAGAGGGGATGTATGGGTACTGCAAACCGGCGGCAGGAGAGAAAGCTGGTGGGGGCATCCCATAGTGACGACCGTACGGATTCCCAACGTTGTATGGCCCAAAAGTCTGCATCAGAATGGTGGTCTGGTCTCTGAGTATATCTGGCTGGTGCCTCTTAAATCTCTTCCGTCTCCTTAGAAAGCTGCCGTTATCAAACATATCTTCCGACTGTGGGTCCAGCGTCCAGTAGTTACCCTTGCCAGGATTTCCTGGTTCCCTTGGGATTTTGACGAAGCAGTCGTTGAGGGACAGGTTGTGTCGGATTGAATTCTGCCAGGCTGGAAACTTCTCTCTGTAGTACGGAAAGCGGTTGCTGATGAACTCGCAGATACCGCTGAGAGTCAGTTTCTTTTGCGGGCTCTGCAGGATGGACATGGTTATGAGCGCGATGTAGGAATACGGCGGCTTTACCAAGCTGCTTTTCGGCTTCTTCTGAGTTGGACCTGGCGCACATCCCTGCTCTTTGCCAGTGCTCTGCTCATCGCCTGCTCCCTCGTATTCACACGAGTTACCCGTCATCTCCTGCATGCCTCCCAGGTCTCCTTGGCAATCGCAGTTGTTGTCCGTGCCCGCGTCGCCCTCACCGACGACATCGATGTCCGCATCTTCGGAGGTGATGGCCGGTGGTGCTGACATGTGGCTGGCACTGATACCTTCAGAGAGGGTCATCGCCGCTCACTTCCAACTCTAGCGGAACGCTAAAGGCAGTCAGGTGACTGACCAGTCGCGGTGAGGATCATCAACCGATTCTTCCTCCCACTCTGATGGTTCAGAATTCAAAAATACAATTTAAACAATTCGATATACACCTGAAATTCGTTTACTACATCGGTGTCCTGCACTCTCTGGATGAGTTTTCTCCGCAGTGACTTTTTACAACTTCATCCGCGGCGAATTTCACTCAGATTAACAACCAGCTGTCCGGTTAATTACTTTTCACTTAGTTATACAGTCACGTGGTCAAGTGACGTCTGATTCGCCAGCAAGAAGGGGATTGTCTCTCGGGTCTGCCAACCATGTACTTGCTACTGTCCGACTTGCAACCTCTCAGTCATACCCTCTTAAAGTACGCCTTAAATCATAGATATTGTAGCATCGGAGTCACCTTCATAGGATTTGACTTTGAATGATTTGTAACATCTTCCCTCAACGCAGGCACGTAATAACAATAGTTAACCTCGAGGGAAGAGTTCTTAACGAGCTCCTCACGTGTGTTAACGACCTTATCATTGCAAATGTTAGCATAAGAAAAACTCGGAAATGAGAGACTGGTGTGAATGTTAAGCGACAATTCACAACCCTATAGCAAGCCTTGCTAGCGTATTGTGACCATGAAAAGGATGCAAATCATGTAGGCTGTGCCCAGCTAACATTTCCTACAGGAAAGGCGCACCAAGCTGCAGAGAACGTCATGCAGTATTTACGATTGCAAACATCAAAATACCGTGCAATGGTTTGCGTGAAAACTGATCATTAAAAATATTTAATTAATTATTTAAAATCCTGGAAAAGTTACAATTCATAGTACATTACTACTCGCCTATTTAAGAATGTGTAAAATTAGTCATATTTTTTTGCGAAAGGATCCAGAAAGTTCGTCTCAGTTCTCTCGGGGGAAAGGAATGTGTTCTTCATCACTCTTCGAAATCCATAATGCTGCTGCTTGTACCGAAGAAACAAATATAGCAAAGAAATAAAATAAGCACTGAACGGTGCATTTTAAAATGAAGTAGCCTATTTCATTTATCCATATATCGGTTATATAGTAAATTAAATTCAACTGTTTATATAAAATAGGAAATGAAACAATCATTTAATGTCTGTCCATATAACCCCATAGAAACTTTGTAAAAATTATTGGTTCAAGCTGAAAGTCACTTTTCTCAGTGTGTTAACTGGAATGCAATAACGAATCAGCCTATTAGCAAGGAAGACCTACAATTGTATTGTAAACAATTTATAATAAAAGTAACGGAGAAAATGTTTGATATATTGACAGCGAAAATGCACAGGTAGCCTATAGTCCACTAACCACAAGGCATTACCGAAAAAAACTATCCTGTGTTTTTCGTTTTGTAAAACATCTGCAAACAAAGACCATTGATTATTTGTGATTATTATTTATGATTTCCTGGAGTAAAATTGATTTTTTTTTATTTTTCCGTTTATGTTTTAGGTTTTCTGGCTGTTTACGATACTTAAAATATTGTATTTAATATGACGAACCGTTTACTTGAGAAAAGGGTAACGGCCGTGTGTTGGCTGCAGTCTCATTGTCACTGCATTGCTGTACCAGAATATAGGTACATCCGGAATAGCCTATATTTGCGCGCCGAATTTACTTAAGGGCAAGTAATCGAAACATTTTTGTAACAGCTGCGATGTTGCGAACGGATTATAAACGATTAGAGTAACGTGTTAAATATCTCGCGAGGAATACATGAAAGTCACTTTCTCACTTAATGCCAGATTAACACCTCGCCGAGGTTAAAAATGACTGTTAATTAAAATGTACTTTCTAATTAGATTTATAACGGTTGACCTCGTGCTTGGATCGCTTCAGGCTGCCATCCTAAATCGCCGGTGCCCCGTATGAATCATGCCCCCCCCCCGGGGGTCTCAAACCCATCTGTCCAGCACGGGGAAACATTTCATTTGTAGGCGTCACCGTACTGGAGAATTACAAATCACACTTAATTTGCATTGCACATGTACTCTAAAACGAAAGAATATGTAATATCATTTGCAGTATTGTGTTATAGGTTAAACTTTCCTATTTACCAAATCTGCCAGTTTTCTATGCAGTTTATGGAGATTTTGCATATTTTGATCCGTGTTTTTCTCAAAGTAAAAACAGACTAATTGCATGTGCTTGGTATACGTTAAACGTTTACACGTCACCGGTGGCGTCGCGAAGACTTTTACATTTGGTTGGGGAATGTAGCTTATATCATGGCATTGCAATAGTCACATCGTAAAAGAATGCGGTGTTAGAAAGATTTTAAAAATATAATAAATATTTCATCATTTTCAATGAGATTAACACATAACCAAGCACAACCCAAAAATGACTGATCCGTATAATAAAACCAGTTTGTCTGATACGGGACAACAATATTCCTCAGCTATGCGTTTCATCCTCGCGCTCTGCATGCGCATGTGATTTGACCTCAATAACGTGCAAATTGATAATAAAATAAAAGAAACATGCTATTATTTATTTGTCAGTTTGTTTATTGGGGGGGCAAATTGTGAAAAAAATGCATCGATATTTAAGAAGCATCGCTTGCAAATTAATTTGAGTGGAATCAGTAAATTTGTAGAAAAAAAAAATCAAAGTGGTTTCTTTGAGTATAAACGTTTTCAAGATAAATTTGGTAAAATTCTCAGGAAAATATCCAAGGAAGTTCAAAGTGTGCCATGATCTTTTGTGAAAAAGTGCAATGAATAGGACTCTTTCATTATACATTCGTGTCTTTTTCAGAGCCAGCCTTTATCAGTACTGGGTCCCACACATTTTTGTGTGTGTACGTGTGTATGTATGTGTGTCCCCACACAAATGTCCCCGCAATTCGCTAAAAATCTGTTATTTTTACATTGTGGGAAACATTCTTTTGGTCCCCGCAAGGGCAAATTCAGTTTTCCATAAACTTTATCCGTGACTGTGATAAAAAAAAGCCAAAAATCATGTATTGTTACTTATGGTTAAGTTTAGGGCTGGGTAGGGGTTAAGGTTATCATTTTGGGATTAGGGTTTTCCCCATAGAAATAAATGGACGGTCCCCACAAAGATATAAACACAAACGTGTCCGTGCGTGTGTTCCTTAATTTATTACTGGACGGCTGGCTATAAATACTAACAACTTTTTACTATTTATTTGATTTCGGTGGTACAGTTGTTCTTATCCGTGAGACAAACCTTATAGTACATGTGGTCTGGAACAGAAGAAGATATTCCAAGTAACAGGGCAGATATTTTTGACACATACTATACTGGCCGACTGACAACTTTGGACGACAGTGGAAAGACATCTTGCTAATTTCACTGCTAATGCTGACCTTCAGGATATTTCCATCTCTCACACTGCATGTGGAGAGACAGCAGGAATATTTTTGTTCTACTGAACAGTCCATTCATTTACTCAGCATGCATTATTGCCCTCAAAATTAAAGCCCTGTTTTAATAATTGCCCTTTTCCTCCAAAGCCAGTTTATTTGCGATTCTTTGGTTTCATCCAGCCAAACTTCAGAGCTGCCATTTGAATGTAGGCACTCGTGGGATGCAGGAGCTCACTAACTCTTTCTTTATGGTGACATTATCTGTTTCTATATCTGTAAGGGTGGCTTTTGTCTCAGTTGCATCTTTCTGCTCCTCTCAGTGTCGATATTTTTCTTGGCCAGGCATTAACTTTCAGAATGTTAACTTTTCCCCTTAGATCTTCATAGACAGCGATTCGGTTTATCGTCAAAGACGACTCAGAGAACAGGTGTGTGCTGTGATTATATTCTCATATCCATGGTTACTGCTGATGGGAAAAATATGGCTTCAAAACTTGCTCTAAGTGTGATTGCTAAGCATTTCAAAAGCGCTGCATCATTTTGCTGTTTGTCACTGAGCTGTTGATGTAAACTGTGAGACTGTGAGTGAAATGTAGCAGAATTAAGCAATAGTAGCGCCCTTTATTCTGTGAGCGGAGCCCTGGTGATGTTATGCTCGTGTCTGAACCAGCCCACCCTCACCTGAACCTCCTGGCCTGCAGAGATCTTCCTACCCAGGGGGTTGATCGGCTACTGTGCCTCCCCAGTGATGAGTTGCCAGATCATGTCATTGTTCTGTGCGAGGTGTCGAGTGCCTCCCACCCTGAGTGGTTCCCATGCTTTCTGCTTCCTCATTACTCTGCACGGCCTGTATGATTGACTTGCTGGATGCCTGATTCTTGCCAGCGTGTCTTCCGGGGTTTGGCTGCCTCGCTTATTCTCTTTCTGTTATGGACCATCCGCCTGCACCTAAGTTTGGTTGTTTGGAATAGTTCTGGTTTGTTTAAACCCACAAACAAATTAAGATGACAATTCTTCTGTGGGACAAAATGAGGTTCCTTACAGACTATGAGCCAGGGGAAGAATCAAGAGGACCAAGGGTGGGATATGGACTCCCAAATATTTAATATGGCTTTCTTTATCACCCGAAAAGAAGAAACTTTGCATTTAAATTATTATCACATTTTGCCTCCCTTTCAAATTGCCTCGTTGGCCTGAATGATTATCTGACCAAGATTGTGTGTTTTTAGTTATTAATGCAGAACTATGTAGGGATGTCGACAGGATGCCAGTATGGATCCTGTGACCAATTTGCCAAAAACCAGGCTTTGAAAATGTCGGGGAAGTCTGCAGCATGGTCCTACTGGGGTATAATAGCACAGTGGGTTGGTTATACTTTTGAAAAGTCAGATTGTATGTCCGGACAGCAGAGCTGCTAGCTGGAGGTTGGAGTGATGCCGTGGGCAGGGGGATTGGGGGTGTGGCTGGCAGATGGGTCCCTACAGGAGTCTCAGGTGGGAGCAGCTGCACTGTACATCTGTTCCCTTCCTCTCACCTTTTGAAAGGGATAAAAAATAACTGTCACAGCATTAATACCTTCCTATCATGGCAGTATATTGTACCAGTTGACAATTTTCTGGCACTGATCTATTGATCAATTACTGCACTAACTGCCTTGACCGGTACTCGTGCCAGTGATGGGCAGTGATGCCACACGTGGTGTGCAAGGGGCACGTGTCCGGTGGCATCTTGTGACTTTGATTCCGCTTAAATTAGTGCTACATGAGTCCTGGGTTAACCCTCAGCTCTCATTGGTCCTTTCGGGCCGAGGTCTGTGACAGCTTCCCAGAAGGGGAATAGAATGAATAGAGAAGGGTTATCATCATCTGAAGGACGAGCTGAAATCCTATTATACGTATTCATTATGTGATAATGGCATGATGGCCGGGCAGGGAGAGAACCTCGCCATGTCCCTTAGGAGCGGATCCCCCATCTTAAGATTGATGGATTGTATCCTATTAACGTGTGATAGATTTAATATGTTCTGTACCCGGAGCACTGCTCTTGTCCTAATCAGCCAGCAGTATGCCAGCCCGATCTGTCCCCTTAGCGCCCCCTGCAGGAAGACACAGGTCATGGGAACAGAGAGGCCACCTGAGGTCCCCACTTTGGGCGGCATGTGCAGTAGCCCAAGGGCCAGCGGCATCGGGGGATGTTTATCTACCACATGGCTCTGGTCTTAGAGTAGAAACGGTGTTTATTAAAATGTTAATTTAGCACAGAATGATGCGTGAATGTTCTGTGGGGCCATTCTGCCGTGGAGGCCAGCACAGCAGGACCTACAGGAACGCTGGCATCTCCTGAGAGAAGATCAGCATGACCCCAAGGGCGTGTGAGTTAGCAGTATCATACACTGAGCTGGTGATCGGAAGGTCACCGGTTCAGGTCCCGTTAGTGAGTTCCTCTGACCTTGGCCCTTAGCCCCATTTCCTCCTGGGATCCTAATTTCTCAAAAAAAAGTATGTCACTATGGATCAACACTGAGATCCACAAACACTGAGGCCCATTCTAACAGAAGAACTGGGTGAAAACCAGCACTTGCTATCTTAAATCCAGACGTTGTTTTTTTTTTTTTTTTAAACTGCAAAGCTCACCTTTTGGGAGGTTTATGGGACGTGAATCTGAAAGGCCTCAAGTAAAGGCCGCAGTTTGAGGAAAGTATGACAACTATAAAAGTGGAGTCGCTGGGGCTGGATCTGATTATTTGAATGTTACACGTGAAATGGCGTTATTGTTACGCACTTTATTGTTGCGCACGTTATTGTTGCGCACGTTATTGTTACGCACGTTATTGTTGCGCACGTTATTGTTACGCACGTTATTGTTGCGCACGTTATTGTTGCGCACGTTATTGTTACGCACGTTATTGTTGCGCACGTTATTGTTGCGCACGTTATTGTTATGCAGCTTGCTCAGCTTTCTGGATACACCTGGAAGGTGGAGCAGTTTCAGAATTAAATCTAACATCTACAATTATGAGGCTCATCGATCACATCTTCAGATTAGGTGTCTCACATAATAATAATAATGATATTTCATTACATTTATATAGCGTTTTTCTAGGCACTCAAAGCGCTTACATGCAGGAGGGGGGATCTCCTCAACCACCACCAGTGTGCAGCATCCACCTGGATGATGCGACGGCAGCCATGTGTGCCAGAACACCCACCACACACCAGCTTACTGGTGGAGAGGAGACAGAGTGATGAAGCCAATCAGTGTATGGGGATGA
>JABFDZ020000047.1:3864268-3875108 GCA_019775955.2 Pollimyrus isidori | reverse complement strand
ATTGGTGTGTGAGTGTGCCCTGCGATGGGCTGGCCCCCCATCCAGGGTTGTTCCCTGCCTCGTGCCCATTGCTTCCGACCCAATAGGATAAGCAGTTTGGAAAATGGATGGATGCATGCATTAATAGAGACCAAAAAAATGTTTCTGTATATTTTTTTTAGTGCATACGCATTTTTTATGGAGAAATTTACACAAAGTTTGATAAATGATGCCCCAGGTTCTTACCGCAAAAACATGAAGGTGGGAAATGGTGCCACCTGCTGATCACATTGTAAATTGTAAAATTTGTGTATTTAATGTCTTATGCATTTCCACAGAAAATGCTTATTCATCTTATGTTTTTTCCTGATACCCGAAAAGCCTGAAATATTTGAAGGACCCTGAACACTTCAGCTTGTCAATATATTTTCAGAATTAATTCACATGTGCTTGTCCATTTAACAGTAAAAAGGAGAATATCTTGTATATGTGAGGTTAGAAGGGCTTTCTTTGCAATGCCGAGTCTAAGTACAGGCCAGTTTAACCTCTAACCTTTGTTGAGAATAATGTTTGTTACCACTAGA
This sequence comes from Pollimyrus isidori, assembly GCA_019775955.2. NCBI lineage: Eukaryota > Metazoa > Chordata > Actinopteri > Osteoglossiformes > Mormyridae > Pollimyrus > Pollimyrus isidori. The sequence goes on along the minus strand of JABFDZ020000047.1, from coordinate 3,874,545 downwards.
GGGCGCGAGTGTGCTATCATATGAGTTTGCTCGATCACGTTACAGTATAATGAGACTTCAGTTATGCCCACCAGCAATTGACCTTTTTGAGATGTTTCCCTGATTTTAAAAAAGAAAACCAGGGATTGTTTCGAGGCTTTTTTCAACACGGAATTAAAGTAGATGAATTCTTGGATTCTGTCAGAATACGTGCTTGAAATGCAATGTAATGATGACATGAGGACACCTGGGTCCCTGCAGCCCAAATCCATCCATCCATTTCCGCACCCGCTTGTCAGTCATCGGGGTCCGGGGCCTCTCCCACTTATTAGAGGTGTAAAGCAGGAAATAAACCAGGATCGGGCGCCCGCCCATCTCTGGACTGCAGCCTACGTCTGATTTCACAAAACGACAAATCGACTGCTGGCAGGTGAGACGGCTTTACTGTCTGGCCAATTTCTGCAGCAATATTGGTTCAGTTCGGGGCAATATTGAGGCTTATCAGATGTGTTGCCTAATTCTGTCTCGCTAATCCAAATTTGTCCACTGGCAGCAGTTTTGGAATATTCCTTTATGGATTAAGCATATTCATATATATGTGTTTTGAGTTTTAGCATATTCTTATTCTCAGTAGCCTGGAGGTCAGTTCACATTTATGTAATTATTTAACTTTGATGCTGATCAGGTTCTTTATTAAGCATCATCAGTGTTGCTGAGGCTCTTTCATGATTTTGTTGTTGCCTTGTTCAGATGGACAGTTTGTGCCCTATAAATGGTAACACAAATGTTAGCCCAGTATTGTTTATTTGAAATGATTACATCTGTTGTTTTCAATATTTGCTTATTTTATTGGTTTGTATTATAAAGCATACAGGTGCACATTTATTACATGGCGAGGTACTTTTTTTTTTTAGAAATTCAAGATAAATGTCTCTCTAAAAGGGGTACAATAACAGTCCAGTCAGAACCAGGGGACCCCAAAAGTTACAGCTGCACCCTTCCATGTCTCAGTTACAGGAAATCACAGGTCCTTAAGGAAATCCAACCAAAAAAACACATAAATATTTGAGCTTCATAAATATGATTTACCAGAGGAACTTGTAAACACATCTTTGCAATATTTATAAGAAAATATTTACAGTACAGATTTATATGCACAACATGCAGAACAGAGTCAATGTGACTCAGTAATTCTGTGATTCACATGAATGATTTAACATTCTCTTCGTTCTGTGTTACTGACATGCTACACTTAAATACAGTGCTAGGTTAAAATCCCAGGCAAGCTGACAGACATCTCAGTGCACAGTAAGAAATCCCTGTGCCATCTTCAGCCCAAACCTGAAGAGGTTTAACTCTATTATTGTGGTTTCATGTCATAAACACAACAGTTTGTGTCCTTTTCCTGAATCTTACACGGATGTCTAACAGGGGACTGTACTGCTGTCTTTGCTTTGAGTTGCAGTTTGGGATTTTGAACAGCATAAGCGCCAAACCACGTGCTGATATCTTTCGGCCGGATAACTGCGTTTTTTCTGGAAACTTGCCCGCTGCTTACGAAAAATGTGACTTTTGCTGGGTGTCCATTAGGACTAATAATCAACCCCCACCAGACTGAGCATGTGTGTTTCACTGCTTTTGCAGTTCAGCCATATGGGTGATGGGCCTTTCTTGGTTTGGTCTCTCAAGAAGGCTGCTGTCCTGTGGCACAGGATGGATTGAGATCTTGGTTGTCCTGATGGAGTAGGAGGTCCCTCTACTGGGCTTCCAGTGCATTGCTCTTCTTCTCTCTGTTCGACCCCTAGCCCTCCCGTGGATGTATTTCCCGTTTAGGTTTGCGTCTCCACAGGCATTGAACCACCATCCACCTGCAAGGTTTACCTGTGTTTACTGTGTGCTTACAGTGTTTACCTGTCTAATTTGGTAATAGTAAGTGTTAGTTATGTTTACCAGTTATGGTAGTTAATTGTGGTGGTGTCATGTCATAGAGTGAGAATTTTCATTACACATAGAATTTTTGGATCTGTGTGTTTTTTAATAAGTTTAATCTGTGCCATTTGAAAATGTTGTTTTAAATTTCAAAAGTCTTTAAATAATTGTACATTAGGGTCTCTGAGAGGCGACTTGGATGGTTGTGACACACCCTTTAAAAGTGTTGTGCTCCCAAACAGCACACAGTGCATTTCTGTGCTTTGCTGTGCTGTGTTTTGCTGTGCATTGCTGTGCATTTAAAAGTGCTGTGCTCCCAAACAGCACACAGTGCATTGCTGTACATTGCTGTACTGTGCTTTGCTGTGCAGTGCTGTGCTATGCAGTACTGTGCTGTGTTTCACTGTGCTTTGCTGTCCTTTGCTGTACTGTGCATTGCTGTGTAGTGCTGTACTGTGTTTCACTGTGCTTTGCTGTCCTTTGTTGTGCTGTGCATTGCCGGGACCCCGCAGGGTCGCTACCTGTGTAGCTGTGAGCACAGTTGGCCTCAGCATCGTTGTCGTTGTCTCTGTCCTTTGTGGTGAAGCCCATACCGGTCTGGTTGCCCAGAGCATCTTCCAGGCTGCCACTCAGGGGCCTTAAGCGGATGGCGTAGTGCATGGCCGGCCCATCCAGACTGAAGCGGTAGTCGGCTGAGCGCCTGCCCTGTTTCCAGTCCTCTAGCTCAATGCGCAGGATGTAGTCACCTTGGAGGGCTATGGAGTGGATCTTCCGCAGGCCCAGCCAGAACTCTCCTGCAACGCGTCAGTTGTACAGTGAGGCATCACACACGTGTCAGTGATGAGAGAACATCCCAGTGCAACAGGCTAACTGGCAGAAGGGCAGCTGTCTGAGTCAGCGGTTCGACCATCTCGGGTGCCACCGGCCTCCTCTGAATTTTGACCCCCCCCTCTGGTGGCCGCCACGGCCACCATGCCCCCGTCTGGCATTCCGTCACTTTTCCCTCAGCAAACTTGCCCATGTTTGGTGTTTTTTTCTTCCTTTTTTACTTGCTGAAAGGTCTTTTTTCCAGGAACCTTCCCTGTACTTTCTGACCCAGTAAACTTCATAAAACTGGAATCAGCATCTACGATGACCTGTCCCTGGGTCACATGGTTTTTGGTCACCACCCTGGCCAGAAACACTCGCACCTTCATCCCCAGTCATCATTTCTGAGAGTGATGTTGTTCCTCAGTCAGTCATTGACAATCACTGTTTGTCTCACATGCAATATTGGTTTGTTTTTGCATTATTAGATGAAAACAGTTACTGGTTGCCTTTAGGGATTTTTCAGGCCTGCTGGGGAGGCTGTGTCACTCTGCCCTTTGGCCGCCCTCCCTAGCTCACTAGCTCTCTGGCACGACAGCAAAACATCACTCCGTTGTCACCTGACATGTGCTTTTGCCAATGGATCAGAGAAGGTCAGCCAGTGTTCCTGGGCCAGTTGTGTTTACATGCCTTGCTCTGGGGCCTAACACTGACACCAGCAAGAAATTGGTTTAGAACTGGTAACCGTCTGGTTACAGGCCAGTGAGCCTGATACCATCGCAATGGGTTTTGATGGAATGACAGCAAATATGAGTGTTTAACATTCTTTAACTGAAGACAGTGACCTTCTGATCTTACACAACTTCTCAATGGCTGCAAAGACAGAAAACTGATATTTTCTCATTTAGGCTTATTTTGGTATCTTAGTTGTTTTCTATTGACTGCATGTAGCAGAAGACACATATAACTTTTATCTATGGAACTGGATGCATGCATGGGCAGGTTTGCTGTTTCTGGGGCTCCATTCAAAAAAGTCCATTGGGGCCCCTACAGTGTGGTGCCTGTTTCTGGCCAAAAGGAGGCCACCCACACCTCAGGGGTCCTGCACAAATGTGTGGCCTGAGTGGTGGTAACCACACCCACTGAGTGTTTACTGTCTAGTCCTGTTTCTTTACTTACGCTCAAGGTTCCCAAATCCATTTTCGTACTTCTCCCACGTCTGGTCGAATTCCACTGACCCATCCTGCCTCCGTTGGATGACTGTAGACCCTCCATCTGTGAATGAGAGACATTTGTTTGGCTCACTGACACCCACTGGGACCCAGCCTGATCCTGGTGTCACCCCAGTAACCTCCCCTGTTGATGGCTTTGTTTGTTGTTTAAAATTTTTACATTTATAATTTAAAATTTTATTTCTTCAGAGTACCAGGTGCCATTGTCACTTGTATGTTAAGTTGTGGGATTTGTAAGTAGTTTTGGCTTTCTGCTGTGGTTTATCCTCCTCAGAGCCCACCCATTCATTTATGTCCATTGTAGTGGACATTTTGTTTTTGCATCTGTCTTTTCACTGATGCAAGGAAACAGATTTATTCCTGTCGTACACTAAAGAGGACATGTTGTAAAATTAAAATTGAAAAAATCTAAATTGCAAGATGTCTTATTTCCTCCAAAGACAAATAACCTACAATTGAAGGACACTTATTTCCTTGGGTCTCAGGAGGTTAAACATTTTTGTGAGTGATTTTTAAGATGTTCTTATGGTCTTCAGGATGGGTTACAGAACGATCTAGACATTTGCATGTCTCACCTGCTGTCATGTCACAGTAGACATTGAAAGGCTCAGACTGGTTTGGCTTGACGAGATACACGCCACTATTCCTCTCTCCTTTGTCAAACACGTCTTGGCAGTCCAAGGGATGATCTAGTTTAGATAGACAGTTATGGCACATTTACAGTATGATGGCAGTGATGTAACGTGATGCACAAATCTTTGGTTCCCTTACCGTTCAAGTCAGGCCTCCCGTTAGCTGAAGCATTCAGCCGGTTTCCTACAAGAGGCTCCTGGTTAAATCTGACGGCTTCCTTTGCAGTCGCTTGCGAAGTGCTCTCAGTTAGCTGATAGAGGAAGGAATTGCACTGAGCCAACAGTTCTGCATTGATTTGCACATGTACAATAGCCAGAAGAAATAAGTCAAAGCTACAGGCTGCTAGTGCATTGATTGTGCGGCACCTTCTCTTCCATGATCTTTATCTTGATTTTCTGCTCACTGAGCTGCTCGTGTTGTTCCTTCACTGCCTTCAGCAGGTCTGAGATGCACTTTTCCTGGACAACTATTACGTCCTGTGGAACCCAACGTAGCACGGAGTCCATGGTCAACACAACGCAGGCGACTAATGTGTCACATCCTACACGCACACATGTGGTGCAGCTGTTAGAAGCGTGTTTTTAGTACGTAGGACGGAACAATCATCGTATTAAAAAATAGATTGAAATTAATGAAGCTAAAGAGAAGAGTCAGTGCTGAAGCTGAGCAGCAGGTCCCACCTTGAGTGCAGAGATCTCCTCCATCTGGTCTGCTGGCAGGGGGTTGTGGATTAAGACACTGAGCTTCTCCTCCAGCTCCACCACCTTCTGCTGAAGCTGGCTACGGTTTTCCAGGATGTTGTTCATCTTTGCGTGAATCTCCTGTGACAGGTTTATCACCTTCTCATTGCTGGCCTTTAGGATTCCGGTGGTCTTCATCAACTCCTCCTCTTCCTCTTTGATTTCACTGGTGATTGTTGACAGCTGGTAGAAGGACTTGTCGAAAATGCTGATCTTTTGGAATATGTCTGTGATTTGGCTCTTGGTCTTGTGCACGAACTCCCGGAGGCTGTGTCCGAGCTGGAGTAGCCCATTGGCCACCAGGCGCACGTCCTCCAGCATGGCAAAGCGGGACCTGGTCTCCATCAGGTCCTCCGCTCTCTCGCTTTGGCCGAGGAATGCGCTGCTCAGAGTGACGAAAAGCGCGAGTAAAACCAGCCTTGCATCCAAGTGAATGGCTACCATGATGGTAATGAACAGCTGTAACCACCACCTCGCGTTGTGAGAAGAATCTCAGACTCTCCGGTGGTCGGGCTTTATATAGCAGCTAGTGGTTAAGTATTAACTGGGTCGGACAGATTTGAACAGACACATTCACCTGAGGTTATTCCATGAGGCTCCAGCGGGCAAAAGGATCACAAAAGTAAACATAGTCAAGCCCCCATTTAAGCCTGTCTTAATTCAAGGTCACAGATTGTACTAAAATCGGCATCAGCTTACTGAATAGAGAAAAACTGTAACTGCTGAGTTTTTCTTCCATATTTATGGATAATACCAGAACATCTGTTTTTGATATTTCTCTGTGCTAATCTAGGGTATTATGTGTATCTAGGTATAGCTTGTTTGGTAGTTCTGTTTTTTTTTTTTTTTTTTTGGTATTTTTCGCATTGTTTTTGTCATCTACAGAATGTGCTAGAATTAAATGTATCAAATGTATTGTGCAGAAGTTTTGACTTCACTTTATTACTACATTAGTTGTCCCGTAAACACACAACATCGCTAGAAATCGCTAGGATGTTGGGAGGGGCTATTTGTTCTGGTTTGGTTGTTCTGCTTTGCTCCGGGCGTCGTAACCTGAAAACATGGCCAGTGGCAAACAGGCAGCATCTCAGCACTGGGCCAGCTGGACAGTTTTCAGGCTACATGCTGCCTGGATCTTAGAATGACATTAGAATGTTATTACTGTGTCCATTTCTGTCTTCATCATGATTTGTTCTGTACAGAAGAATACTTAGCACACAGGGGTTAGCTACCTACCATTTCAGTTAGAATGACTTTTAGGATTTTAGCTGGAGTCTGGGTTGCCATTAGGGTTTAGGTTAGGATTAGGCTTAGATTTAGGGTTGCCATTATGGTGAAAGATAAGCGTAGACTTCTGGGCTTAGTTTAAGGTACTGTAGGTTTATGTTTATATTTGAAGTGGTGTGGCCAACAAGAGGAGTCCATCCTGTGGTCATTGTGGATCCCTGTGCCCCAGTGCAGTGACAGCAAGACTGCTGTAAAAATGGTCTTTCAGATGAGACTTAAAACTGAGATCCTGACTGTCTGAGATCATAAAAGATCCCTGGGCATCTTTCAAAAGAGTTGGGGTGGTACCCTGACGCCCTGGCTAAAATTGACCACTGTGGCCCTTTCAGATCTGGCCTCCTAATCATCCCCTATATCTAACTGGTGACTTCTCTCCTGCCCCTTCTCCATCTAAGCTGCTGTGCAGAATGGCTACTATTGCATCATCCAGGCGGGTGCTGCACAGTGATAGTAGTTGTAGTGGCTCCATTGGTTCTGTTAAGTGCTTTGCGGGTCTTGAAAAGCTCTATATAAGCATAATAGTCAGTTTTCTTCATTAGGGTTAGAATTGCCTTTTGGGTTGAGCCTTGGGTTCAGCTTTCCATTCAGCTTGACATCAGGGTTAGGCTTAAGCTTGGCTTTCCAATGCAGCCTTCTGCTTCACGTAAACTCTGACAATGAAGAGTCATTGACTCGAGGAGTGAATCCCATTACACAACAAAGGTGGCGGCGATCTGCCACTTGATGTCAAGTGGTTTTTCCTTTGCAGGGAGCCAACAGTACAGCTGGGTGAGTTTGAACCAGATGTCGGACAGGGCTTAATGGAAATGAGGTCACTAACTGCTTTACATAATGGACGCTGGAATCTATATGATGAAATATCCAGCGGAGGAGGCCTGTCGTGCAGAGAGCACTTTCTGGAGAAGGCCTGGTTAAATGTTAATTTGCTCGCAGCAGTTTTTGGCTGAGACTCGGCCTGTAGAAACAGCAAACACTCCATTTGTCCTCGTGTTTACTCAGAGGCATCGCCTGCCTTCCACCTTCCAGTGGGCTTGGAGAATTTTTGTGATGGGAGGGGGGGGGGATTTTGTAATGGTGCTCCTGTTGCCCTGTGACTTTGGTGGTCATTTAAAATAAAGGATTTGCGCAACCCGGGCTGGGGAAGTGCAGAGGAAAAATCTGATGATGTCTAGCCGACCAATGAGGTTTGAGGGAGCTGCAGGGAGGGCAGTTGCTTGTTGAGCTCTGGCTGGGAAGCGTTCAGTACTTAGGAGATGGCCGTTAGCAACATGCTAACTGGTAGTAAAGCAGGGGTGAGCTTGGGACGGCTCATCTCCACAGCAACACGAGAGGTAAGTGGAAGGTCACAGGACTTTTGCACTTGTGGAGGTTTAATGACCAGTGAGGGGAGCAGGGGTAACTCTCCCGTCTTGACAGTCGGCCAGTAACTCAAGGTGCACTGCCCGGTAAAAGCCCTTCACCCTAGTAGGCGGCAGACGAAGTCGAACATTTTCACATAGAACAACTTGGCAGGGATTCACCCTACGGAATTGCACGCAGACACCGTCGTCACACGCAGACAGTGTCGGTATCTCCTGAGACACCAAGACACAAACCCTGTACAGGCAGTGCTGGGTTACCCAAGGCTTCAAAGATGGCTTTTTCAATTTTCAGTGACAAGCACAGGAAATACCACAATTCAGACTTTTAGAGTGTGAAATTAAATAAAAGATACGCTTGCTCTTTATAAAAAATAACTTGCATCTTATGCATGTCAGGGTGTTGGTCTGAGGTTCTGAAAAGGACAACTGATGTTTGGATGGACCGGCCTCGCGTCTTTTTCCAAACAGGTTCTGGCCCTCTACGTTTCTGCAGGCTTTCCCTCTAATTATCTTAAACTGCAAAGCACCATAACCCAAAAAACTGATAGCGAAACAGGCCCACGTAACCAAGAAAAGCTGCACCTTTTTTTTTTTTTAAATTGAACAGCCTTTTATTTCAGAAAGAAATGGGGGAAATTCCAGAAAATAGCCCCTAACAGCCAGTCGGCCTTCCTTTTCGGATGAGTGTTTTACTGTGCAGATGGCGCGGTGTGGGACGTGTCCGTCCTGGGGCCGCCTCAGCACGCACCTTGTCCGCCGCCTCCAGCCCAGACAGGTAACAAAACCCTCTGTTATTTGTGGATTTTACCTCACAAGCAAGCAGGGCTTGGGTTTACACATCATATCCTAACATCCTTGAACCGTCTGTCTGCTCCTGAACAAATCCAGCCCCAGCTAATGGATCTGCTGCAGCATTTCCCTGCCAGGCGCGTGATTTAGTAACAAATGTTTGCTGGCTCCTTGACATTAATGACAAAGTTTGTTAAATGGATGTAATCCCAGGATCGTCGCCCGGTTTGCTTATTTCTACAGCACTGCTTATGAATTCTTTCCATAATTACATGATAATTAAATAATAAGTCTATCACTCTTATAAGCAATGGACACCGGATTAGGTGACTTACTGTCCATTATTGTATCAATAATACAATTAAGCACTAATGTAGAATGAGAAGCTATGTGGAATGTCTTGTTTATTTATTCTGGTTTTATTTTGCTTTACTGGACGTGTCTTTATACTATAGGTCTATGCACACGTCTTTGATATGCTGGATGCCAGAGAGCTAAATGTCCAACGACCCGTCGAATGATGCTCGCAGTGTTGGCACAGATCACACAGTGCGGGCCGCATGTTCAGCTCCTCCGCCACGGCTTTTACCGCTTTACAGGGAAATTAGGCATCGGTTTCATGCCTGAACCAGTGGAAAGTGGTCCGGGGCGGCTGATGACCGATACGGCTCCCGAGGGGGGGGGTCCTGCACTCCCCCATCTATGGCTCCGTTGAAGTACCACATAGCAGATAACCTCTCTCTGAGGGTGCAGACAGGAAGTGGACGGCGTAACAAATCGCCATGGAGTCTCCCTCAAGCAGGACTCTCCCCCTCATAATCCTTGACGTTCCATCGATTAAAATGAGCAGATGCTAAATTTAATGAGCAGATGCATATCACACACAGATTGGGCACAGAACTAAGCAAAAAATAAATCAATTAAATTACACCATGTGACTCTCATACAACCCGAATACAAATGTGTATCTAATTTAGTAGATTAATCTTCTTCTGTCATGGTTGCACGTTTTATAATTGTCTTAAAACTACAGACATAGAAACCTCCTAATATTCATATTCAATATTCATTTCAAAATATCAAGTTAGCACTGTGACCATATTTAAGCACGTGCTGAAAATAGATGTCTGGGTGCATAAAATGTGAAATTAATTAACAACATGCAGAATGACTCAAGGTCCTGGATTAAGATCCTGAAAAGGGCTTTAAATGTATTTTTGCAAGTTTGTGAAGCTCGATGAATATTCTTCGTTTTGTACGCTATCATTGCCCTGTACATTCTTTGTTTAATCCTTCAGCCCTCCTATAAATAACAATGAACTCAGCAGACTGCTCATTTTCCCAAGGTCCTAACTTCCTTTTCTCCCTTTTTGTATTTATCTCCAGTATCTAGAAAGATTTCTTAAATAAATAAAGTATAAAAAATATTGAACTATTTTATCTCTCCGTAATGTTCCTAAGTTTCAGGTCTGGGGGGGGGGGGGGCGGGGGGGGGGGGGGGGGGGGGGGGGGGGGGGGGG
>JABFDZ020000047.1:3826216-3848167 GCA_019775955.2 Pollimyrus isidori | reverse complement strand
GGACGAAGCACAGTGCTCATTCAGTAAATGCACAGCTAAACAGGTGAGTTTTGAGTCTGGACTTAAACGTAGCTACTATAAGCATTAAAGACATATGGCAGGTCATTTTTTCTGCCCATCACAAACAGTAGTGTAGATTTATGTGTTTTGTACGCAAAAGCAAATATTAAAATAAGCTGATTTCTCAGTTTCAGAGAACGGATTTTCCTCAAAGAGCTCTCAGGCCGGCGGCACAAGGCAGCAGCTGCCCTACACTGTGGAGACACCATACGGGTATCAGCTGGACCTGGACTTCCTCAAATACGTGGAGGACATAGAGAGGGGCAAGACAATTAAAAAAATCCACATACATCGGAGAAACAAGGGGCCCAAGTTCAGCACATTGCCCCGTAATTTCAGCCTTCCTGCCACTAGCTACCAGTCTGGCTCCCAGGCTGATGTGTGGGCATCGTCCACCTGCCTTGGATCCGGTGGCAGGACCAAGTTTATGGAGGTCCAACAGATCTTTGACTTCCAGGCTTCTGACAGCAGATCTGCAGCCTTCCCAAAAGCAGGAAGGACCGGGCACACACCCAGGAAGCCGATGGATGATGCCAGCATCAGAGCCTTTGATGAGCAGCCCCTGGGCAGACCACACCTGTTGAGAGCATCCAGCATGCCTGCTACTGTTCTTCAGAGAAAGAATTCGGAGCTGGATGATCAAGAGCTCCAGGCCGCGTGGGAGCCCAGTGAGGAAAACAGCTCCTCTGAGAACGTGTTTTGCTCCAGTACTGCAGGAGACGGCAGGAGTCCTTCACAGCAGGTCAACGTTAAACTTCAGCAGCTACACATAGCTCTGAAAAGGATCAGAGAACTGGAGGAAGAAGTCCAAACCATCCCTGAACTGAAAGCCCAGATCCGGGCACTTAAGGAAGAGAACCATCAGTGCCTTCTGAAACTCTCCCAGAACGTGCGACATGTGCCACCTGGTTCCCAGAAACAGGCTACTGAGGTAAGCAAGGCATCCAGCAGGACAGCAAGCATTGTAGCACAATTAGCTTCTCCTTCAGCTTTCCAGGAAACTGATCACCAATTTTCAGAATCCACACAGCAGGTACAAGGAGACCACGGGACATCGTGTAAGGATTCTTCAGCAGAAGCAGCAAAGCTATTAGAAGTATGGGTAGAAACCCAACCGGAACAGCGGGAAGAAGCAGGAGACATGGTTAAGCTACAGGAAGTGACTGCAGCTGTGAAACTGGGCGACAACATGGAGCTGTTCGCTACTGCATCACTGCAGGCAAAACTCGTAGCTCTTGAGCTGAAGTTTGCAGAATCCAGCATGGAACTCGAGAGAGTCAACGCTTTATTAAGGGACCAAATGGAGGAGAACAGGCTGATGAAAGAACGGCTAAAGCAGAAAGAGGAGAAGAAGCTGGAGAAAGAAGGAGACCAGAAATCTGGTGACTCTGTGGAGACAAAGCTGCTGTCTGATTACGCTCACACCTGTGAGGCACCAGGAAGCACAGATTTAGAATGTACGGCTATATCTGAAAAATGGGCTTCAACTGAAGTAGAGGCTTGCTTGAGTGAAAGCTCCAACCAGCAGCTTGAAGACCTGAAGACGACCAGCACACAGACAGACCCAACCGAAACTCAAGACGCAGGTGTATTGGTGAATGTCCCCACGGCTGAGAAACTTGTGGAAGCTACCATCGCCATGTGTGACATAGCAGTCAACACACACTCATCATCAAGTGGGCCTACTGCAGAAGACACGAGGTCAGAGGGAATGGAGGGAGGCCCTCTGGAAGCTGCATCTCACCCTGAGATGAACCCAGAGTGTGCGACTAAAGATCATAAGGAGTCCCAACCTCGGGGAGAGAGTGAAGCGGAGGCTGTGGAAGCCACCATCAGCCAATACGTCAGCAAGATACAGGAGCTCCTGGAGGAGCAGTGGGCCTACCTGCCCAGCGAGCCCTCAGGAAACATCCCCAAGGACCTGACCTCAAAGATCAGCTCCATCCACGCTGAGCTCGTCAGCACAGTCAGTGTCCTCTCCTCCATCTGCTGTACGTCAGGACAGAACGCAGCACCCTCAAAGGACGGAGGTACGGCACCTCCAACTGCCAGCTGATTCTCAGAATCTTATGTGCAGAACAGACGCAGGTCTGTCAAACCCCAAGCAACTCCATCAAACAGATGTTACTCAGCTTGGGTCGGGCAGATTGAGCTGCTCTTAGCAGGTGCCTCAGTGACTCCACAGCTTATTGATTTATGATCACAAGGGTAGCAACATATGTTACAGCGTGGTATAAATGACACTGCCAAAGAGCTCCCAGGCATAAATTAAATGTGCTGTTTTCCCAGCCTTGAATTTTGTGCTCTTATCTCAATCAAGCAGAACTCAGACTCCGATTTCTAAGGTACATTATGTAACAATTAGATTATGAAATCCTGCACATTACATCTTAAATTCTATTAGTCTGGAACACTTAGGTCAAATCACAGTCCTAATTAAAAGTAGAATCCATTACCTTGCCTGCAACCGCAGGACTATAGCAGTTTCCAGTTTTTAGAATAAAATTACTTTAACATAAACCATGATTCCTGTGTTACCTATATTTTAAACAGATTTTGTTATTGTCTTTGAAAAGCACAGCGAGCCCTTAAACTATTTACTCAAACGGGATGAGTTCTGAGTAGGAGTGGAAGCTACATCAGTATCATAGTTATTACGGATACTGGATATGGATATTTTGCACTATACCTTTATCACTGCAGTAAGTCAACAGCTCAATTTACAACACACCATTTAAAAAAAAAAAAAAATTTTTTTTTTTTCCACGCTTAAGGTGTTTAAAGTAAAACTGTTTGTAAACCAAACAAAAAAAAAAAAAAAAAAAAAAAAAAAAAAAGGATGTTCAACTTATTTAACCAGCGAGCGAGACGTATGCAGCCTTTTTGTTTGCCTTAATTTGCCATTACTGTTAATAACAGCAGCGAATCAATCACCCACAACTAATAAGCCATAATGTTCCTAATGACGTAAAAGGGTGACTGCTCTGTCCTGACATCGTACAGCTGAAAAGTTTCCAAACACTATGTTTTCCATGAAATGTTGGAGCCCCTCCCATGTGACACACACTTGACACATCCATGTTTTTGTCCACTACGTGTCGATTTATTTCCTGTTTGCAAAGTAAATATAAACAGGACATTCTTTCTGCTTCCACGAGGTACAGTCTTACACTGAGTTACGCCTGATTGATTCACGTCCAATGACATTTATGTCTGAGCTCCTTAGCAAATAAAATACACTGATCAAGAGACACCGGACGTGGACGCAGGATGTTAGCTGGTGTATCACTTAGTGAAACAGGTGCAGGAGAACAGGCAGCGCTGGTATCCGTGTAATGATCCATTGCCTATAATAACAGTATGCATACAGTAATCTATATGTGATGGACAGCTACAAAATCGAAATACATCCAAATTGACTTGAATGCAGTGGTCCTGATCCCATAATGCAAACATAAGTCTACAGAAGGCTGTATTAAAAGGAATAAACAATAATAAATGACATGCAGTCAATAATCACCTCATTTCCGAGAATTCCTGCTCCATGCTTCCAGAAACCATCACGCAGATCGCTGCAATGCATCACGTGCATTTCCCCTGTGCACTAGAGGCTAAAGCAAAGCCATAGGGCAGCGCGCTCAGCAAGAAGCTCCTCCAGGCTTCACACCCATCTGCTCCATTACCTCCACCCTCCCTGCTTCAGCCCTCAGGTCGATAATGAAGAAGAACAGCAGCGCCGAGGAACTGGGGAGCAGGGGCGCCAAGAAGAACCTCAAGTTTGTTGACGTCAATGGGGGGTAAGAGGGCTGCTTGCTCCGTCCATCTATAACATGAGGATGTGTGTCATTGCCCCGCAGGAATCCTGGTTAAGCACTATTCTTGAGGCAGCAACCTCAAGGAACTAAAACCTACAACCCTCAATCTCAATCAGCAGTCGGAGGCTCCAGTCCATCGTCACACAACCCTGGGAATCTAAGAGTTTCATTCCTCTATACAATGCCTCCATTCCACTTAACATCTGGATTTCACCTTCAGGCAGATCTCAAAACTTGACACCAATATTTCAAAGAAATATACAGCCTGATATCAACATGCAGTGAAAGCACCTTCATAATTTATATAAGACTGATAATTTGTATTAGTTGACATCTAGGCACCATCCACCACTCACCAAGGTTGACAGTGGGAACCTGTCAAATTCCTACTATAAAAATACCAGGCTGTCAAATGGAATTATCCACAGAGATAGTGCCAGAGAAGCTTGTAGGAGTCTGTTGAAAGAATTCCGATATCCTATAATTATGTGGGTTTTTACCCCGACTCTCCTGGCTTTGGGAATCAGGAGGGTGAAATGATTCTGACGTCAGCTCCATGTACTTCACAGTAAATACCTCAAACACACGGCAGCCGCTCACGCCATACTCCATAATCAGATAACTGGCTTTCCGAGGTGCCTTTGGGCATTTAGCAAACTGAAATGTATTTGTAGTGTATTGACTGATGTTCTATTAGTTATATTAGCTATCAGAATATCTATTAATGAAGAGTGCTTTTTTATATTCTTCAGTGTTACAATCAGATTGAGGTTTTAATCTCAGTGGCCTTCAGCACAAGTAAGTACCACATAGTGCAGTGCATAGTGCCGTTAATACGAGTGGAGTCCAACTAATAAGCCTCTGTAATAAGTGCAGACAAACGCAAACAAGATTGCCTGTGTCTGAGAATCCTTGGAAGTGGAATTACTTTTTGCAAATTTTCTGTCCAGGTATGAAACTACGTCCAGCGAGGATTCAAGTGAGGAGGACAATGCAGAGATGGACGTCTTTGAGGAGCAAAAAGAGCATGGTGATAAACAGGAGATCAGCGAGACAGTGGAGCCCGACAAGGCCGTTACCCCCCCAGAACCCGACACGGGCTCCCAGACAAAGCAGGCGGGCCGGTAGGACAACAAAACCACACCCATCAGATAACCCGTGGATGCCACGCTAACAAAAAGGAACAGGGACTTTTCCAGATGGTCATCTGTACTGCTATGCTAACATTTGTGCCAATGGTTGATTACTCTGATACAATAACAAAGTAGGAAAGGACACCTTTGCTGATGGACAACTGCGCTGCTGCACTAATGGAGCAGGGAAGACAACATTGACGATGGCTACTAATAAGTTGCGATCGCTCTCCCTGCTAATGGACAGCTATGCTGCTACTGCATCAAAGCGGCAAGGGGTCTATGCTACGCTGCTGCGCTAACTGTGTCCAGTGGGCGCCATCAGGCCAAACAGCTTCAAAGGGCACAATAACTGCAGCGGCTGGCATTCAGCTACTAATAGGAGTCTTTTAGGAGTCGGGTCCAGCTACACTTGCTATGTGAAGTTAATGTTAGTAATCATTTCGCTTTGGAAAATTCCCCTACACATATAATACATTATGATATTAATCTCTTTAGATCCTTATTGTCAATGATACATTAGGGGAAAGGGTGGCAGAGCAAGCCTTAATTGTTCTAATTTTCAGTCAGTATTGACACTTCTTTGCTAGGAGACAGACAAACGTGATCCTTCACATGTCTGAGAAGGCTATTGTGTTTCTGACTGAGATCCCATCCTTTTAGGAAGGTGATGGATGAGAAGTTCCTGGCAGCTTGTCGTTGCCTGAATGACCGCCTGGAAGAGATGGACTCTCCCGACGATGAAATGGTACCTGCTAATGCCTGACCATGTTTCTCTCAGGATTAAGATCATTTTTGGGTTTGCACTGCTGCACAATTTACAGAACTAAGCCCAGGGCAGCTGCTTTAGCTGTACAAATACCCTGTCCATTCTGGGATTTGAAGCAACAAACACTTGTTTAAAAGTGTTAAAAACTTATAAACAAAAGGAGAACACAGCAAGAATAAATGTTCTATTTGGTTCCATAACAGAGAAATGGTCGATGATCAAATGGTGCTCCTCTTACCATCTTTGGATCAAATCGGTACCTCAATATAAACCCAAACAGGGGGGTTATTAACTGGACCAGTGTACAACACAAACACAGAAAACTTGATTAATTCTGCCACAGATGCATGCTGGGAAACCTGGACAGTCTTCTCTCTTATGTAATAATAACCTCCAGCTTCTCTATGACATGCAACAAACAGGTGTGCAAATAATGTCACGCATGCTTTCACTCCCTTTTGCTGGAATTTCTTTAATATTCATTTATAAAAACAGACACACTGTATCTCAACAACGCAAATGAAGAACTGGTGAAAAAAAACAGGCAGCTTGTGTTTTAGAGGCACCGAAATTAATGCATTCTTTCCAAGAACCATATTATTTCCTCCATTCCCTGAGTAAGCAGGATTCTGGAATTGGTAATCAGCTTCATAAATAACTCCATAAAACTGATGATCCTAGACTGCAAGCTAAACTCCAGGAACACAGACTGAAAACAAACTGCAGCGTGGAAATTCAGCTAAATCAGATTTAATAAAGATTAACCCTGTTGTAAGGATTCCATGCAAATTCACTGTTATTCTCACATATGTTATTATTTTTTGTGAGTTTGTTTATTGTCATTCTATGTGTCTGAATATTTCACATACCCTTAAAATTATTAAATCAAATATCATATCATCATAAAAAATGTAATTCAGATTTGGGTAATTTACTCTTAAGGATTTATCAGATGGTTAGTAAAATCAGATGGGGACAATTATGCTAAACTAGATCTGACAAGAGCTGAAAATTCTGCAAGGAAAAGGGTGTTAATTGTCTGTCCGTGAGCATGCTCAGTGGTGTTTTGCCCCTCTGCTGCCCTCCAGAGGCAAGTCCTGGCCACAGTGTACAAGGAGTGGTTCCGTGTGTCCAGCCGCAGGGCGTCAAGGGCAGACACGGTGGCCCAGTACCTAGACCAGATTGGGGGGGCCACGCCCTCGCTGCTCCGCATCATCGTCAACCTGGCCGACGGGAACGGAAACACCGCCCTGCACTACAGCGTATCCCACGGAAACTTCCATATCGTCAAGCTACTACTGGACACAGGTGCCGCAGGCTCAGACCCCCGCGCCCGCATGACACTGTACCAGACCATGACACTGTAGTGTGGGTAAATCCACTATGAAACACATAGTCTGGGGTTTTGATAATTAACACCGACCGAGAGAAATTTAGCTAATTAAACCCCTATTAAGCCCCTGCTGTACAACAGCATTGCCCTTCTGGGATCAATACCTGCATTGTAACTTTTCGGTCACCTGGAGTAATGCATGTGTGAAGATAAGGAGTCTTTTTACGCTCATGTTAATGATGTCAGAACGCTGCACCATTTGCCCCTAATTTTAATATTATTCAAATCTGCTTTTGAATATTCATGAAGGGGACTGTCTGTGGCCGCAGTGCTGTAAGAGTAGTGAGAGGTGATGCAATGTGCTTTCACCAGGCCTGTGCGAGGTGGACCAGCAGAACGAAGCCGGCTACTCCGCCATCATGCTGGCCGCACTAGCTGTAGCCGACGCCCCCGAGGACGTGGGCGTGGCCGTGCAGCTGATGAGACTGGGTGACGTCAACGGCCGCGCCGGCCAGGTAATCCCCGGGGAAACACCCCACACGCATCACGCACATCAACTGGCAATGGCGGCGGGTTACAACGATCACGTGGACACGGACGTTCTCGCTCGTCAGGCGGAGCCCTGAAGCCTGACTGGAGGGCAGAGTAAATGATAATAAACTGTGTGAACCACGTGTATCAATCCTCTTGCACATTACCCAGCAATCCAGATCATTCCACAGAGTGACTGGTATTCTCTGTGTAGACGGTGCCCATCAATGCCCCATTCAGCATTCAACTTTTACTGTACCAGACAGCTATTGGCCATCAGGTGGGCAGAGCTTGTACCCAGTACAAGATGAGCCCTTTACTTTACGTTGCCTCTGGTGGCAGGGAGGACAGACAGCACTCATGCTGGCAGCGAGTCATGGGCGCATGGCCATGGTGCGCCCCCTGCTGGACTGTGGGGCGGACCCCAGCATGCGCAACCACAGTGGTGCCACTGCGCTGATGTGTGCCTGTGAGCAGGGCCACACGGATGTCGCCCGCGTGCTGCTGGAGTGTGCCCGCTGCGACACTGGCATCACCGACGATGTGAGTCGCGTTGCACACACATGTGCACACAGATGCAGACACACACCACGTACCTCAGAAGGAGGGGGACGCGCAAGACAACATGGATGGGTTAGGGTCAGGTATGACCCTCAAGCGCAAGTCCCACTAGTGAAATATCCCAGATAGGTGAAATGAATGAAAGACAAACATGATATGCAAGTTTTGATCATTGACATATATAAATGTCACCATCTTGTGGACAAAAACTCTTCTTTCTATAAATTCCACACAGTGCCAACATGTCAGATGAACGTAAAGATTAAAACTCAGTTATTTTACCTACATTTTATTCTATTACTTTATTTCTTAATTTATGGTCTGGTTTTCTGTGAATATAAGTGCTTACACCACCAAAACAAATTCCCAGTACATGCAAGTGTACCTGACCAATAAGGTGAATTCTGATTCTGATTCTGACCCAAAGATAAATACCAGCCATGCTTGTTCTTGGTTTCGCCTCTTTTGTCATCTGTCTCCCTCCCTCAGGTCGGCAACACTGCGCTCTCTCTGGCGACAAAGGCGTCCCACTCGGAGATTATTGACCTTCTGCGGTCCCACACAGTCAGCAAGGCCCTGGACACCAGCGTGCCCCTCTGAACAGTCGTCCCATTTTCACCCCACGGGATAACAAGGCCTCCATTCAGATCGCGTGGCACCGCTAACCTTAAAAAAAATGATCAAATATCTGTGGACATTCTGCTTGATTAATTTCCATCGGCTGTTGTCCAATGAGAAATGAGCCCGTGTATGCCAATCAAAAAAAAGACAGACGAGAAACTAGAGAGTATTAAAGTGTGGTCAGTGTGACCAGTGTGGGTCTTTGATGCTGCTGTGGCACCTCAATTCAAGTTTTTATGCCTGATAATAGATCATTAGTCACACACAATAACCTCCTTTCAGCACAATGTTTCTGTTTTTGTAACTGCCCCTGTGTTTACAGGATATTTATTGTAAAATACTGTATATGCCAACAACCTAAAGGTTGTGGATCTTTATTATGCATTATATTGCTATGGTTACTCCTCAATCATTTTCTTATGTCACGAAAAGCTATTATTTTGCACAGAGTGTTCTTTATGCAACAGCTGTGTGGCAGATTAACAAGCGAGCAAGGAAGCACATCATTCCTGTGTGTTTTAAGGCCCACACTCACAAATGCTTCCCGCAAGGGATTCAATAAAATCAGAGTCGAATTCTATGACTCTCCAACTGTGATGAAAAGGTCTCTTGCTTTCTGAAACAATGCACAGGACATCCTGTTGGGCTTCTGGACACATGGGGGGCCAGGATGAGGAATTTTAAGTGAAACATTGAAAGTTAATTAGGGATGGGTTGAACTTGATCTCAGATTCCGTCACTAGAGGCACAAAAGTCTGGTTCTGTCACAAAGAACTAAAGAATTTCTTTCATCCTTGAGGTACATACTTACACTCCCTGTCTGTTCTCTTGGCGTCTTCCGTCTGCTAGCGAGTGTGAAAGGTGAATGAACAAACAAGCACAATTTTGATAAATTTGATAACTAGTGTATCCTTTAATATGACATGATTTTGTAACTTCAAAACAAATACATGAGTTGTAAGAATCTTACACAATGGAATACTTTATCATATCAAGTTTAAAAGGGTCTTTTGTTGGAGGTAGTAATGCAGAATATTTAGTATTTCACACGATGCTGCAAACATCATATAATTTGATCTGAATGTGAAATTAGAACTTGGACTTTACATTTCTTCCGCACTTACGTCATTTTAAATAGCTGGATGTGTTCAACCAGAAGTCATTTAAGTCATTAACTTATATGGGAACCGGCATCTTCCCGGGTGGGGCTCCATATGCAGAAGCACTAAGTTAGAGTGGGGACCCCTCCTCCCTTCCCTGAAGATATGTAGATAAGAAGCCCGGCTCTTAAATACTGTAGCATTAGTCCCTCAGTCGAGTTCCATTGCGTAGCCAAATCCCCCTTCTCAATGTCACAACGCAGTGATACCCAATTAACCCATCAGAAACATTGTTCAGAAACTTGCCAGTACCAGCCGAAGACCATGTGGCGCCATAGGCAAGCCTTACGCCGGTGCTCCACATCCGGAACAAAGTGAAAATGGCATTCCTGAGTCGGCGTCCTCTCAGATGAAAGCTTGCCTACTTCAGTGCCATTCGGTGGTTCTTTTGGATCAAAACATTACCACAACGATGCAGAGAAGCCTTTTAATTTCCGTAAATGACCGATGTTCCAGTACTGAAAAAAAGAACGCACTTGGATGGAGGATGCCTTAGTAGCAGCTAATTAAACGGCATAAGCGATTGCCCTAAACCACAGTAAACTGTTAAACTATTATTCTCATCACTGCCGTGCTGGTGTCTATTAATGGCCGATTTGCTTTACGCCCCGATGGTCATCGATCCTATCCGCGCACATAACAGACTAGCGGCCGAATTGTCATAATCGCATTCATACGTAAAACATTTTTAAGTTACACATAAATAAACCCATTCTTCCAGTTACTGGAAAGAAACGTCTAAAGAATAATCAAATAACGGTTGCATATATCCGCGTTTGAACTAATAACTTAGCATGTGTTAATGTATTTACAAATAATAGCAATTAATGTGCTCGTCTTATGCATGGCCACGCGCACTGCATGGGGTTTGAATGAGCATCACTTTGTGCGACAGCCTGGTCGATGGATGTGTCAGCTAGCAAAGGTGATAAACGACCAGACCTTATATAATCTGTTAATAAACAGACCTTTAATAAACTGCATTAAGAGTCAGGTGAGAGCGCAGGAGCCCCCCGGCACTTTGATACTCATCTTGCTGGGAAATGACTGAGGAGCGCTCAATACTCCTAATGCAGATGAATGACTGCGGGGTACGAAGGATTAGGCGCCTGGGGATTTCAAATGCTCGTGAATGAACTATAAATAAATCTTAACAGATAGCTTTGGAAACATATCGTAAAACAATGGCCTGATTAGATTTATTACCTATAAGTTTGATAGAAATTGGGAAATGTTTGTCATCTTTAAGACAAATACCTTTAGCGCTGCGTTTGCACCTTGGAGGATGTAACGCAATCCGTTATCCGGTTAACTGAGTAACTGAAATGAAATCGTAGAAGCAAAGTTCAGCATTATTTACATTGTACTTCAGGGTTTCCGGACAGAAACACACAATGACAATGTCTAGGCACGCAAAAAAGGAAAATGATAGCAGTTTTGAAAAAAAAGTACATCTTGCATTTGGATATATAAGGACATCTAATGTTAAACTGTTGTTTTATCCCACATAACTACCGTATTTATATTGGAACTGTTTTAAAATACATCTATATCAATTCCGCAGACTAGCCTGTATTTGTGACCGTGCTAGGATTATGATTTAATTCACTTCGTATACCAGTATATCATTGACCAGTCCGTACTTCGTGAACGTCGTATGTACATGAAAACGTAACGAATGGCAGCCCTTTATAGTCACGTTATGTTTAATGCACACCGACCTCAAAGCAAACAGCTACCAAATTTTTAATTGCTTTTTACCTACATTTATATTGCTGTGTAATTACATACCACATGCAAACAATAATTATTTACGTGGCTCTCTGCTCGTTCACTTGAGCATGTTTAATAGCTCGTGTGTAATTATTCCGAGCTCTTTGAATGTGCAATGCAGTATAGTTCCATTGTTGTTTCAGAGCGTTTAACCATACCGTCCATTAGAGGGCGCCGCGACACCAGTCCAGTCTGGCTTCCTTTGTTGTGCTCGGGAAGCAGTCCAGAGCACCAGTCTAGTGACAAGAAGCATTATTGTGACAATACATGTATGTTATTCATAGTACACGTCTATGATTAAGATGTTCATTTAATTCATTTTTAATGCATATTTCTGTTCAAAGTAAATTTCCCAAGCTGGATTTTTTAAAGTAGAAATCAGTCTAACAGCCTATCTCACTATCCCCCCCAGTCCCCCACCATGTTTTGAAGAACTGGTTCTCAGTACTGATTGGCTGTAAGGTGTGTACATGTGGATTTTCATGTTGAAGTTACACACTCGTAATTGTAATGCAAATAAAACCCAATTTGGCCTTCTCTGTCTCTCAATGCGCTGGGGCCATTGGCGACCCAGAAGAACAGCAGCTCAGAACCAGCCCCTTTAAGTATGAAATCAAAGAGATCATTTAATTTCAGAGAGGGACACAGACCCGGGTACCTGTGCCCCACAATGTGGGCCATTCTGCAGGGATTCATGCGTCACACCACACAAGCTGAAGACAACTCAGGAGAAAATGTCAGATGTCCAACATTACAGCGACAGCCACTTTTGGCAGATTCTGCAAATGCTGCTGATGAAACACAGGAGATCCAGCAACACTGGCTGATAATTCAGTGAATGAGTTAGCCTAGCATTTCAGCATCGTAGCCCATGGTGGATAAAAGACAAGGAACTGATAGCTTTTCTATGATTTTATATATCAATATAGATATCTGTCAACAGATTGTATTGATTGAGACATGAGTGAGACCGTTTTGGCGTACACATCAGACATCTCATGTGGATACAGAGGCCATGACATAACCCCCCCCCCCACACGCATTTAACAATGTAAACAAGGCACCAATAAATTAAACAACACCTACTGTGTCAAATGGAGTAAAGCAATATCCACACACTTAGCTAAGCGTTAAAAAATAACAACCAAAGTTAAAGAAAGAAAAACAAATACTTTGGCAAAGTCATTTCATGTTAGAGTTAAGTAGTAAAGAAATTCTAATGGCCGCGTAAGTTCATGTGTGTATGGTCTACACTTCTGTCTAGAATCTTATATACACATTTGCCTTTACAGAAACATTTAAAACCTTATAAAAAATTCTGTCGTATGAAAACATATTTACAAATCAGGATTTAAAACCATATTACAATAATGAAAGTCCATATTACTGTCCCATGTTCACACTTACACAGTGTAGTGGGTGTTTTAAAAGGATTCTGTGCAACAAATCGCCATTGAAAATGGATCCTTTACAGAGGAATGATGGACCAGCTCCCACGCCCCCCTCGCCAGTCCCCCATAAAACCTTGGTTATACTAACAGAAAAATATATGACCACCCCCCCTCCCAAGTAACACACAATAAAAACATATTATCAACATGACATGAACATTGCAATTAGAATCAGGAAATGGACAGCAATGAAACCCTGGGCCTGTTTTAAGGGCAGAAACAACCACACAGGATACATAAGGGTGATTCAGTACTGAGATCCAAACAGAGGCCATGGATTGGCCTAGCCGCCCAAACACCTGGCAGCTGACCAATGAGCTCTGGGCCTTTTAAGACACCTGGCCTTTCAATAATGAGGATCTAAGCAGGACAGAGGTCATGGTCACAGTGGAGGGTAAGATGGCAGAGCAGTCAAACTCCCATTTAAATTGACCAGCAATACCTCTTCCAGACTCACTGAGCAGACAGCACTGTGGCACACAGGCTTATCTAGGAGACAGAAATGATCTCCAAGTTTCACTCAAGCTGCCGGGGGCCCTTCGTTTCATGCTCCGAGGTCTCATAGCAACGTGAACAGCGGGCCACTTGCTAATCAGCAGACCTCTGCAGGAAAACACCAGCGGCCATCGCTAATCAGAAAAGAAAGTTTGTGATTTAAAAAGGTTACTGGACTACATTGCCTGGCTAAAGTCAGAAGTTTTATGGTGCTTCTTGTTTTAGTTTTGAGCTCTGTAGTCCCCAGGTACTGTCCATCTCCAACACAAACACACACTTCAATTACAGCAGGCAGATGGAGGCTGAGGAGGTGCAGAATGAGTGAAAGGTTCACCTCAGAAGGCTTGGGCCGTTCTCTGATAGACAGGAGGCCATCTGCACATCATTACACTTACGCTAATGGAGCATTCCCTGGGGTGACCAGAGGAGGCACTGTTATTTGATCTGGCAGAGAGGCACGGTCCAATCAGACACTGAAACACTTAACGGGCAAGAGGACGTTTCCATGACTCACGCTACCTGTCTCACATTGAGGCTGCTGTTATTCAGCAGCCCACACTGAGTGAACGTGCCAATTACGCGCGGGAGCCGTGCGAGGACCGCCCACCTGCCGCAGCCTGTGCGCCCGCATATCAAACAAATGGAGCAAAGCGAAACTGAAAAGTCACTCAAAATTACCCGCAGGCCCCTGTAACCGAAACATGAAGGAGCGCTGATTCGAATGATAAGCAGGTCTCTGCGGGAGCTGAGCACCATACTCACATAGCACATCATTCCCTGCTGTTGTTCTGCACGTTTGCCATCTTGACCTACTGGATCCAGGCATGGAGGCAAAACAGTGAATGAGCACATGATACTGGTGGGAGAACGGAGGGGATGTGGCCTCCTCAGATGGCCAGATGGTCATGTGACCAGATGCATTTGTACTGATTAGATACCTATCCCCTTCTCCACAAACTGTATTCATGTGTTGTTTGCACCCATGATTCTACACACCTGCTTTCCATTTCCTGCTTGACTCCAAACCTATTGGCCCCACCACTGCCACAACCCCAATGAACCTCTGTCTCTGGGCCAATTCCCCACGCCACATTGCCAACACACCCAGAGATATCATTCTTGCTCTCACAAGGATGTCATATCCTACTGTTCATTTTTTTCAAGAGTGATGCAGGTAGGGGCAATCGCTCATCTCACTAGCCTCACCAGTCCTTGCAACAGTGCCACCTACTGACGCGGATGTCCCGTGTCACATTTTACACGTGAGCTGGGGAGGAACAGTTCTGAGATGAGTGGACTCTGCCACATTCAGACAGCATAATTAGTTAAGGATTAACAACCATTAATTCTTAAAAAACAATATACCTACATTAAAATAAGAGATCCAACACATAAGAAATATTTCTATATGTTAAAAACACTGCACTAAACATATGAAGTATAAGAAATACTCTCAAAAATATTTTTTCTTAAAAAATGGCATGCTTGTATCATATATTGAAAAATTCAATGTATAATACAGGCACAATATTGCATATATGAAAATGCAAAATACTGTTATACACTTTAATGTCGTGAGTACATTTGAATTCACAATACATTGCTTTCATTGTGTAGCATCAGCATTTTCTCTTTTAATATGTAATCTTTTGCATTTCGCCCCTATCTATATGGCCACGCAACACTTTCATATCTTAAAAGATATTACTTCTATAACTTGTCTCTACTCATCTTTTTCATTCAGATCCTTTGTCCAGAGGTTAATCAGCCTTCCATAGCAGTATGAATAATTCAAGAGCTCCCATGAATGTGCCGTGTTTCATTCAGCCATATATTACATTTCTGTATCGGCTACCCAGCCTGTAAGGCCCCAACCAGACGGGCAGACGCTACAGGTTCGAGCTTTCTGACACGCCAGCACAGCACCTTGCTCTTCCCAGATCAGTCACCTGCATGTAAAAAGTCACAGCAAGAGCCACTGTGCTGATCTCTGACCGCAGAGCATTGTGGGAGCAGAGTCCCTGCACTGGAGAACACAACCATGGTCTTCCCCCAGGGAAACACACCAAAATCTCCCCCAAAAACCACCCCTTTCTTCTGCTCTCTCATGTCCCTCAGTCTTGTTGCACATTTATACTTATACCTTATTGACACCTTAAACTGACTACAAACTCCAGTGAGGACAGCAGAGCATGCTGGGTAAAATGTTTTCTAGCGAGCAGTGAGCTTAGATGTTACTGAATAGCTGAACCCCTGCTCCACTTAAGGATTTCCCAGGAGACAATGACATTTCCGACGTGAAAAATGTGAACATCAGCGAAAGACTGACCCAAGTGCCCCCTGGAGGGTACCCAGGAAGTGTTAATACATACGAAAAATGCTGCCAGTTATTTTGTCAGCCGTTGCAGCTGGCACAATGCGACATAAAACCAGCCAAAACCGGCCCATTGTGTCGACAGCCTCGGATTGAGGGTGAGCCATGTTTTTTGTTCCTCGCCATGCTATCTCCCAAAACGCACAAGACCGCAGGTAGCCAGCCTGGCAGCTTTTTTGCCAGCGGGGACGCTGGGCAGCGGGACCCAGGCCAAGAAGCCAGTTTGGCTCATGGGGGCGGCCCAGTCAGCGCCACCGTCCTTGCCGTGTAGAATCCAACACCCGAGAGCAAATTCAGAAGACATTTCAGGATGAATGATTACAGGAACAGCAGACTACGGCATCCCTGAATGCGTGGGAATGACGTCATCACAGCCTGTCCCATCTTTCAAGGCGCCGTCCGTGTTTCTGTTCTTTGGAGATGACGTGCGGGCCTGGAGTTGAAAAAAAAGGCTGGAAGGTGATTCTGCTTGATCGAAGGCCTCTCATCCATTACATGAGAGGACGAGGCGAGTAACAGTGCTGAAATGCATCCATTTGTGACTGCCATCAAAAATAACACTTTGATTGTTCCCAAACTCTGTATAAAAAAAGATTAAGTAAGATTTTGCAAGTCACCGGGCACAGGGCTGGACTGGACGTGACCCGCATCGCCTAGGCGACAGGGTCGCTGTGCGTGTGCCAGAGCAGCTGGCCCTTCCTGGCTGAAGCCTCACTTGGTGCCAGAGTGTGCCGGCTGTCCCGCGTACCAGTGTGTCCCCGGGTCAGGCGTACTGCTGCCCCCTAATGGCAGTGCGATAAAGGGCTGACAAATTCCACCGGTGACTCCGCTGCTTGCTGGCAGGGCTGGGTACACGTGACCCAGCGACTCGGTCCGGCCGATGTGGATCTCGTCCTCTTCTCCCTCAGCGCTCTTCCGGTACACGGGGTTGTCGAAGTTCATGCTCTTCGTGTTCCTCCGCCGCCAGTTGCGCCAGATCAGGTAGCCACCGCTGCACAGGAGGCCGGCGACCACTGTGGCAACGACAGGAACTGCATGCATTTAACACACGGGGCGGAACATTAACACGAGCCAATCAGGAGAGGACACGTCAGGGTACATTGCATCCAGGGGGCGGAGTAAGCACATTTAAGTCTGACTAATCCCTCCAGTGGCAAAGTAGAACCTTTATACATCTGTCATGCATCCTCTAACAGTTCATCTTGCTTGGGATTGTGAAAAGAATGTTCATTTAAATTACAATTTAATTGGTCAGGGCAGGGGATGAAGTGCATTCCACAGGCTGCTGGCAAGACGAGCTATTTTGACCATGTGGGTGAGGTGGGGCACAAAAAGGTAAAGCAGCGCCCACACTGGAGAAGGGCAGAAGCGTGATACGACAGCAGGTTCAGAGTTCAGCCTGCCCGAGCACAGTGGTGGGTAATGACTCTGTGCCACCCCCTGCTTATATAATTAGGGGCCCCACACTGGCTGCTCGACCGCTTTGCCCAGCAAAAAAAATGTAACGTTTCATCAGCCTAAATTATTGGTTTAATGCTGAGTGTCATGAAAGGCTTCAGTCGACAATTACTGCAGACAGTTCGGGGTGAGATGTAGAAACAAAATAGAGAGCTATTTCAGAGAGAGAAAGAGGGGAGCTCAAAGGCGGGCTTTCAGTGCTGAAACCCCACCAGTGCCCGACCTCCCATCGTAGGCAGATGATTGACGGGTCCCACAGCCAATGAAATTAACCGGTGTCATCGTCACTGAATAGCAGGTACGCTCTCAGGCTGGAAGTTGCCTTGGATGAGGCTGCTCTCTTAATTCGCTCTCACCGGTGAGCGGCGAAAACAAATCATTTTCTTTAAAATCCAGGTAACATGATCTCAGTGCAGATGAATCCTGGTGCAGACAAAACTGCCCTAATCCTGTTACTTCAGGGACCGAGGCTAAACAGGACATGAATAATAAGCAAAAGCATCGGGCTGAGCTGCTGTGTTTTGGCACCTACCTATAGGGATGACGATGCTCAACGCCGCCACCACCTGGTTGCCAAGGAGAAAGTGCTCATTCCCAGCTGGAAAAAGACAGGTGTATTTGAGTTTTTCAAGCGGAGGGAGGGCCTGCCAGTCACTCAACAGTACAGCGGGCAGAAAGTACCCAACAGGAAGGCATTAACATGTGCTGTACAGCTTACCCTGCTTAAAAAGTGTCTTCAGAGCTCCAATAAGAGAAGACGTACCGGGGATTAAAGCCCTGCTCTGCTCAAGCTGGTAGATTGCCGTCTGTTATGCTGCCACATTTTTAATGTTCTATGCTGTTACGGATCACTGATTGGGAGCCGCCCTGTGGGGGAGTGATAACCAGCAGCGTGCCGGCTCCTAAAAGCGCCCCCTTTGGATGCGGAAATCGCACGCAAGGAGTCCAATTAGTGTCAGGAGCGACAGGCGCCATGTTAAAAATAGAAGTGAGGGAGTCTGAGAACAAGGTGTCGTGACTGACCCTTAGACTAGAAGGTGTGTGTGTGGGGGGGTAAACTTCACACAGCACAGCAAGTTTTTCCCATCATCCTCGGCGGCGTACGTTTACATACGACCAAACCTCCTGAGGGGGGAGATCCGGATTGTATGCTTGTACAGAAAAGCTAGCTGGATGGCAAAACCACAACTGCAGCTGGTGAGTGGAGCGCATTAAAAATGCATTAGAGAAGAATGGCGTCCATTTCCCCTGAAAGGTACAGGGACACTCATGGCCGTGATTAGCTGAGCTGCACACCGCGAGACACCGGCTCGACAAAGGGGGAAATCGCGAGGCCCCTTCAATAGAAAACGCTCCTCGGGGCGATCTTAACAAGCTGTAACGAGGGGGTGTGACGGGAATGGCTGGGGGGGCTTGCTCGCCGCAGACAAGAACCGCACCCCATAAATCACTGCAGGCCTTCAGATCGCTGTGCCCCCTCCCTGCCAAAACTGGTTATAGCATGTCATGCAACCTCTAAGTGGAGGTGACAGACTCACGGCTCGAGAGCTGCAAGGAGAGATGTGAGAATCCCGTGCTTTAGAGCAGAGGTCCCCAACCACCGGGTCATTTGCTGAAAAAATGACTTGCGGTGTCATTGTCTCCGATTACACCTAAAACAAGCTCAGGGCTCCCACTAATTCAACGTAATGGTGAGTTTTATTTTCATGCGGTTTATATTTGTTTTTATGCCAGTCATATAATTTTATTTCGTCGTATTTACCCCCGACACTCTAAAGGCCGGTCCCTGAAAATATTGTCTGACATGTAACCGGTCCGTGGTGCAAAAAAGGTTGGAGACCGCTGCTTTAGAGGATGACGCCATTGGGTTATTTTTCCTATTCTAGGCTAGAGGTTTAACACAGGAAGGTTGCCTCGGCGTGTACCCATAGGTAAGATCTTCACCGATTCTCACAACACTGATGGAGGCTTCACAGACTCAGCATTAACCCCAAACTGCTTTAAAATTCATTCCCATTTTGTGCACCTTTCAGCACAAAAGATCCATGATCCTGGTGCTGCCCACTCTCAGGCTGATATGCCACATTACTACATCATTATTACTACAGCTTCCCTCTGGCGCCCTCTATAGGTCATGTGCAGCATCTCGCATTCATCACACTCATTTGCATACTCCAGCACCGCAGCAGTTTATCATCCTCCATCCTCCTGCTGAAGTCTGCAGATTTCTATAAGCAGAATTAATTTGTTTTTCTATTAGATTTATTCGCATTATTACCAGTGCACCATTGTTTCGCGTATAAACAGTAACATTTATTTTGTGTGAGGTGAGCGGGCCGGCCGCCTGCTTACAGTGGTGGGACATGTTGGTATTATCCCCCAGGACGCCGTCGGGCTGCATGCCGGGGGAGGGCCGCAGGGACGTGGGGGCCATCCTGCTTCCCGGGCCGGAGGACCAGGGGGCAGGCGTGCGGGTGGAGGTCTTCGGGGGCACGGACGCCCTTGAGGTCGCAGGGGCTACTGCTGCAGTCTCGGACGTGCCAGTTGAGACGGTGGGGGTGCGCCTGGGGGCCGCGGGAGTCGTTTTGGATTTGATGGGCGGTGAAACTGAAAGATAAGGAAGCCGGTCAAAAATGAATAGAGCACACAGTCAAGACGGACCTACTGTGCAGGAACAATCATAGCCCTTAAAAAGACAGACGGATTGATGGATGGGTGATCAGACAGACAGATGCTCAGTGAGTAACACTAACACCAGACACCTCCAGGGCGCGAGACCTGTCACTCATGTGTGTGGCTTGAACATGGGATGGAGGGACAGCCGTAATATGAAAGAAGGTCATTACCATGTTCCTCAATATATAAAAACGCTAAGGCCGGATCTGTACCTCACACGACCCTGATATTTGACTATATGCACTTGTTATTTGTATCAGGTTGCCAGATACTGACTGCAGTGCCACCACGGCAGTGGGCAGGAGCGGACAGCCAGCCAGTTTGGCGGGGGGATGAGGCGGGGGCAGCAGGATTGTCCACCTTCTTCCCACTGAGGACACTTTGCAGTTCTAAAATCCCAGCCACTGTCGGCTCAGTGCCCTGAATCGGCTCCTTTTCTCGGGATTCATGCTACCGCGTCGTGCACTGAGTGGCCACGAGGAGGCTTGGCCTTCAAACCCTCGCCATGGGCAGCTCAACCAATCAGCACGGGCAATCCGGCGGTGGGGGAGGGTCTCACCTGCCACACATTTCCGCATGTCCGGACCCAGCTCCTTTCCGTCAGGGCATGCGCAGGTGTATTTGGGGGAGTGCTCCGTAATTTGAGGGGCTTTCAGGCACAGGTACTCACACCCCCCATTGTGGACACCCCCCATGTTACAGCTGTCTGGTGCTGTGGGGTCAGACACAGACACGCAACATTAATTTAACCAGAATACACAATTGTTGACAATAATGACAGTCAATGTCTTTATTTTACAATACATACAAAAGCATTACGTGCCCATATATTCTGAAAAGAGACATGAGTCATGCTTTCAGTCTTAAGAACAAACAGTTTGACTACATCCACATCACAGAGTCTGCTTCCGTAAGACCCATAAAAACCTTCCTTTACGACCAGCGGAAAGTGGAAAACAGACATTACTGTTACCTGCCCAGCTTGAGAGAGTTATCAGACATCGGTTTCAGAACCTCACTACATCAAGAATCAAGACATTTTAAAAAAAAAAAAACCCCATGTCTCACGAAAGGCTCGAGCAGCCTTTTAGCTCCTCGCGAGGGGCAGACACGGCAGTATAAATCTCCACCCTGGCAGGATTCGGTTTCATATTAGGGAATAATTCACTTTGGTTTCTTTAAAAATTACACCTTCTGTCTGACAAAGCGCATACAAAGGAAACTGTCGGGCATTCATGAATAAATCATGCAGCGATATCTGAACACAGCACGTTTTTCCGTACCCATGTTAATTGACACACTTTACACTGCTGTGCCTGTTTCCTAAAGCTCTCCAGTTCAGCCGCTGCTTTGACTGCTTCCGGTCAAACCGTGCCATAAAGGAGACATTAGCTACCCAAACCGTCACCTTGTGTTTACTGAGTAACAGCAATGTAGGAATAGGGCAGGAAAAACATTCACACACACACAGTCTCTTCCTGCCCCACACGAATACAGAAAAGATCCTTCTTTTCTACCTGGAAACCTTGGCATGTTGTCAGAATCTTCCTTCCCCTTCTCCCATAGCCCCCCCTATAGTCACATGATGTCACTTCCTCTTTAGAACCTGTTTATCACCCATAACAGCCAATAAGAGTTTACCACTGTGTGAGCCTGGTCCCCAAAATCTGCCAGTCTCCTCGGCCCCCTCTGCCTTATTAAAATTGATTTATTTGTAACACTGCCACCAAACTTTCAGCCT
>JABFDZ020000047.1:3801076-3820874 GCA_019775955.2 Pollimyrus isidori | reverse complement strand
GTCGCAAGTAAAAGATACAGAGAGTGTTGTCTCATTATTTCCTGAGTCCGTAGAAGTGCAGCACAGAGTGGTAAGCTTCCTCTGTGCAAGATAGCTGACGGGGTTAGAGCTGTGGCGCTTTCCCCCGAACAAAGTCATCAGGTCGAATCCTGGGGCTGGCAGACTGATGCAGTCACTGGACCCCTGAGCAAGGCCCTAAACCCCCAACTGGCCCAGGGGCTCTGCATACTGGCAGACTCTGCGATGGGACCCAAACTTATCATCCAGGGACTGCCATCTGGCACAAATATATCATGGAAGACCCCTTCCCCCTAACCCACCTGTCTCATGGCGAGCAAGATGAAGGTTCAGCAAAGGGGCTTGCATAGTGGATTACAGTATGAATGGGAACAGTAAGGTATGACCCACCGCCCCCGAAAGCTGACGACCCCCCAAAAAACGCCTTCCTTCAGCGCTTGCTGAAGTTGTTATTTGGACCGCGTTTACTGAAACAGGGGGCGGGTGGTGTAGCCAGGAGCTGAAAGGAGGACGGTGACGGGAGCGGTTAGCCCACTAGGGAAGTGGGGCTTATTAACACGATGTCACATAGCATCGAAGCAGCTTTGCTCATTTTTCGGCAACATTCCAGACGGACAGCGGCAGCCAGATGCTTTTGGCCTGTCACTACGGCGTTGCCTCGAGCCCCTGTCACATTCGACTGCACCACAGGGCCCATTTTCCCTTCGCTATCCCCCCACTGCAATTTCTGACAGGCTTCGGAAATTAGCACGCCGACCCAAACTGGGTGGCAGACTTTCCTCCAGTAATCGTACAACATTTTCATTTCCCCGGCTAACCTTCATGCACTTTCGCTGGGGTTCAACCCACTTGAAATGCAAACCGCTTATTGTCATCGACGCACACACAGCAGAAAGAGGCTACGGGAACCCCATCTGCGTCAACTGGAGGAGCCGCACGCTGAAACTATCATGATGACCCCCAGCGTCAGCAGGTAGGATCACAAGCAGCACGACTCAAACCCCCACCATGTCCAACGGAATCGCCCGTTCCCCTGAACCGTGACGTGCTCCACAAAAGCAGATTGAACTTTCAGGATCCATTTAGGGACATCTGACGACTTCCCTTCACGGCGGATGTTCTGAAGGCTCGACAAATCCTGTCAGAGAATAATTGCTGATGGCAAGAACGTGAACTGAAGCCCAATGAGTTGAACTGGACTCGCAGCTGGCAGAAGCTGAAAGCAGAATTTCCCCTCCGCTTGAGCCGTCCAGTGCGGCACGAGAGCTTTAACGTGCAACGACGGGACCCGGAGAGCGCAGGGACGAGTCCAGCAGATTGTACACATTTGGGGGTGAAACGTGAACAAACACATTACGGCGCCACATGGACGGGATGCTGGAGAAACACAGGAGAGTCGGCAGAAGATGAAGCTCACAGACGTACTGGGGGCCTAAATTTGGTTTCACACCGCTGAGAGTGGAGACTCTGTTTACATCCATCAAGGTGTCTGACAGGAGGAGACTTTCACTGGATCACCTGCTGGCACTTTCTAGAAAGCTCTATATAAATCCACGAGGGTGGGAATGGAGTTATATTACATCACTCACCTCAAATTGACTCTCCTCATTACAGAGACTTGAAACTAAAGCACACAGTTAACCCCCTTGAACTGCCAGAAATTGGAATGAAATAAAGGAGCCTCTAAGCCAGTACTAATGACGATTTCAAACCATTTGGCATAAACATACCAGTAGGAAGCAGGTCGTCCATGTGACAGCCCACAATTATCCAGCCTAAGGTAGGACCTTACCAGCTCGGGTTTTCTTTAGCAGGACTTCTGACACGGGAATTCAACCAGCAGAAAGGAAAACAGGCCCAAAACCCTGCTTCATTAATAAAAAATGCCCTATACGGAGAGTAATTCATGAATGTGATAATGCGCTGCCCATCTGAGAGGCAAATGGCGACCATTTTGTGTCAGACTGTCCTAATCACAAGAGCTTTACAGGATACTGTATGAAGCACCTGTGTACGTTTCTGCAGAAAATGAGGGATGTGGATTTCAATTAGAGCCTCACTCAATCAAACCATCAACAAGCCAGAAAAGGCAGCACACAAACAGGGGACATGAAAAATAACGTCGATATTCAACAAACAGTGAACAGCGAGAGCTTTGTAAATGATCGCTTCCCCGCAGCGAGTCTCTGGGCATTTCAATGACAACCCCCCCACCACACACACACACACACACACACACACACAATGCATGCTGTGGGAACGGCAAACAGGAAGGCGGTTCGATTGGCGCCGGGCCCAAAGCACAATGTGTGTGGGGTCGCCGCCCTCGGCATGCCTCACCCTCCGCCTTGCAGGTCTTGGTGACGGGATCCATCTCGTAGCCCTCGTGACACTCGCATTTGTAGTCGCCTTTGTAGTTGATGCAGATCTGGCTGCAGGCATTGGGGTTGGCGCATTCATCTATATCTGTGAAGGAGGGGTGGGGGGGGCATTGAAAACGCATTAATAATGTCATGGTAACCTCCATTGCAAGTAGGTCAGGGGTCGTCGGGGGAGGAGGTTGGACACGGCAGTTCGTAGACAAAGGGGAGGGCGGGGCTCAGCCCAAAAGCCAATCACCTCCACACGTCTTCTTGTCCAGAAGCTTGTATCCTGGGGGGCACCCGCACTCGTAGCCGATTCGGCGATCCATGCAGATGTGGGAGCAGCCGCCATTGTTGATGGCACACTCGTTCAGACCTGGGGGAGGGGCACACGGGGGTCAGAGGTGCAGGCAGACCATGGGAGCATGGCAGTAAATAGGAACTTCCTGTCCTTGCTATTGTGTGTGCGAACTACACCAAAGGCATGCTGGGTAGGAACGTCCATTCTTATGGAGAATGCGAAGAGAATTTACATGAACACCCACCCAACACCTGTCCAGACACAACAGGCCACCAGGGGGCGTATTCTATCTTCTCCTTAATGTCCACAGAGGTGTTATATATGTCAGTTCTGCACCCCAGCACCTAGGCAGGGTCCTTGGAGAGACTGTAGCCGGTACCCCCTGTGCTTGTTCTAATTTTGTGGACCCTCATCTGTCCTCCCGTGAATAAAGGCGGGAAATTAACTATTTGGGGACATGAAGGCTGTCATATGCTTTCCATTAACAACTAAATGAGGATGAGGCAATGCCCCCCAAGAGGAATTTTTAAAAATCTGTCACGAAGAGACTGGGGTTTCCCCTCTTCCAAAAAACATTCAAAGAGCCCCCCCTCTCAAGCAGGAGGAATGGCGAAAGGGGCGGAGGGCAGGTGACCCTGCGGGCAGTCTAGGGGAGTCACACGGACTCCCTGTGGCACACGCGTGTCACACTCGGGTAATCAGATGACCCCACTCTGTTCACCATCTAACAAGCAACTATAGCGTAAGTGCCCTCAGTCTGAAATCTTCACGAGGGGGGGGGGGGGACAATTCTAGTGTACTCATAATGCACACTGTTGTTGTTCATTCCAAAACAAAACCACAGTGTTTTTCATCTGGATATTTTTAAGGTCCAACAGGAGGGCCCAGATGTGGTCTCACCGCACTCCTTGGCCGGCTCGTCGGACCAGTCCTTGCAGTCTCGGTTGGAGTCGCACACGCGGCTGCCCTCGATGCACTCTCCGTTCTTGCACATGAACTTCTGGGGTCCTTCGCACTTGGTGGCTGGGGGGGGGGGGGTGGGGTTCATGTGAGGAAGCCGCCCAGCTCTGCCGTGCGACCCCACGCCGGCTGATGCCGCTCACCGTTAACGCATCCAGCCTCGTCGCTGGAGTCGGGACAGTCGTGCACCTTGTTGCACTGCTTGGTGCCATGGATGCAGGAGCCGTCGCCGCACTGGAACTCGTCAGGGCGACACATCAGCAGGGCTGCAGGGAAAACCGGCGCATTCGCTCTAAAGAGAGGCTGCCCCTCGCACCTCGCCAGCCACCCCAAACCCCACCAAGGCTCCACATTTCCTGAACAACAGGATCAGCCTGGAGGAATCTGTGGCATGTTGACAAGCACAAGGCACAAGGCAAACCCCCTCCGACGATGAAAATGAATATTATTAAAACAATGACAGACCTCTATACCAGATCTCTCAGACACATCCACCAGAGTGCTTTGCACAGAACACTGAACAATTTCCATCCAAAATAAAAAAACTGTATTAAAATTCACAGATTCAATATATATTACAGCACATGAGCACCAGTTTTATATAAACTATCCCCTGTATGAATTATTATTCAAATTAAATTACAGTGGTGAGTACCAGTTCTGATGAAAATGAAAGACACTTTTATTAAAAGTCAACTGTGTGCTGGTAATAAATTGCACACAGCGTTTCTGCCTGCCATCAGATTATCATTTGCTACATAAGACAAACAGTGAATAACGAACGGGGCTAATTTGACACCTTATATATTGGGCACATTATATTTGAACCCACAGCTGTTTATCAGGCTGGCAGACGGCTGTCAGGAGTGACAGATTGCCGCAGAGCTCACTTTCCTTGCTAGTCCTAAGCCCGCCCCCTTGCTCCGCTTTACACTCAAGGACTCTTAAAATGTTAGGGGAAATCAAAGGGTTGCCTAGAAACCCCTCAACATCCACACTTCCTGCCCAATCCACAGTTCCCCCAGTGTCACACTCTCCCAACTAAAGTCATCCGTGACCTTTCACCTCTCCCACAGCACAGGGGCGAAAGGCAGTTCTGAAACACCAACACGTATTGGCAAGTCTCAAAAATAACCATAACGTTTATCGCACGCACGATAACTCGATAAGTTATACCTGGACTGCTAACGAGAACTGTGTTGAAGATGCAGACGGGAAGAGACGCAAAGACCACTGCGGTCAGTACGAGGAAGGGTGACGGTGGAGGACGGGGGAGGGGGGAGAAGAGAGCGAACACATTCATTTGGCCGCACGTCTGATGGCTCATATAATTCACGGCAGAACTCAAAATCCATCAAAGGAAGGATGAAGGAATGATGAAGGAGAGTGATGAAGCAGGAGAAGAAAAATAACCAAACCAACAAAACACAGTATTTACTTAAAACGAGGATCTGAGAGGCCCTGACGCTGTCACACACACACGCACACACACACACACACACACATTATGGGGGACAGCCCTGAATCGTTTCTACTGTTTTCAGTCTTCATTAGCGGTGCATTACATCTCATCATAGGTGAACGAATCAGCCACTGAACCATTTCTGCAAACGTCACATCCATTTACGGCTACTCGGTCAGTCACGGGAGGGACAGAAACAGGACATGGGATCATAAACAGCTCCATCGCCATGAGGACTGGGGAGCAGTAAGAGGAAGCCGTACCTATTACTGCCTATTAATGAGCACCGGAGGCAAATGCACACAGGGAAAAGTGCTGTAAATGTGTGCCTGCCACAAGCTGAGAAATAAAGTATCATCATTAAACCCCCAGGCCTGTCTGTCTCTGTGTCTATGAATATGTCTGTGTCAAATCCAAGATCCATTCATCTGTGCACATAGACTTGCCTTGAGAATCACAGACACGCCTCATATATAAAATACTTGAGTGCAAAAATATAATTACTACTAATACAATACGCTGTTCTGCATGGCTCCTTGTGTAGTTTGTATGTTCTCCCCATGTCATCGTGGAGTTTCCTCCGGGGCTCCAATCTCTCCCCACACTCCCAGAACATGCTTATGCAGTTACCAAATTGCTCATGGGTGTGAGGGACTGGTGTGTGAGTTTGCCCTGCAATGAGTTGGCACCCCATCCTGGGTTATTTCCCTGCCTTGTGCCTTTAGCCTACAGGGTAGGTTCCAGAACCCCCGTGGCCCTGAACATGCAAAGCAGGTAGTGACAATGAATGGATGGATGGATGATATGCAAGTATCACGTCACACCATATTAATGTATAACACCTGTGGATCAATAAGCTTTTGATATCTTATTAATTTCCAACATATCATGTTTACAGCATGCAGATACACACGAGTTCAGATGGGGGGTTCTGTAGGGTGTAAATGAATGAGGCCTAGGTCACATGGTCAGCGAGGGGCGGGACACTCACGGCAGTCCACTTCATCAGACTTGTCCTTGCAGTCGCCATCGCCGTCGCATTTCCAGGCCAGGCGCACGCACTCGCCACTGCCACACAGGAACTCGGCGGGGCCACATCGGGGCCCGGGGACGGCAGGAGCCGCACGCCGCGTGCCGCAGCGCTCAGAGGACTCGTCGGAGCGATCGGCACAGTCAGGGTCGCCGTCGCAGCTCCACAGTAGCGGCACACACTCCGAGCTGTCACAGCGGAATTCGTGTGGGCCACAGGTGGGCGCGGCGCACGCCTCCTCGTCACTACCATCGGCGCAGTCATCGTCGCCGTCGCAGCGCAGCGAGCTCGCCACACACTTGCGGTTGGCGCACTGGAACTCGTCACTGCCACAGGCTTTGGCATCTGGGGGCGGGAGGAACACTCGTGAAGGGAAACAGCAGATACTGTGTCGCCTCCTTATACTGGCTCATTGACTCCATATCTCCCCCCCCCCTCACTGCTTAAGTGGTACGGTCCATTTCATGGCAGCGCTAATGGCTTTAGCATTCCGCTAAAGCAGGAAGGCCATGACTTAATGGCTCATTATAGTTTGAAGGAGCAATAAAATCAGCTATAGCACTGAGGCTTTCTAAACTCGCAATGTACACAGTAGCAGTGTTGGTATACAGAGATGGCATTACAGTAGGTGGTGTAATGGTTAAGAACCATAAGCCTGAAGGCCCTACTGAAGAGCTCTTAAAAAAGGCACTCGAGCTGAATTGCTCCAGCAAACATCAGGCCACAGAGAGAGATAAAAGCAGCGGTTGTGGAACCAGAAAGAAATATTAACAATGATGGTTACTGTGTCCAAGACAGCCTAGTTCACAACTGAGTGAACATCTCACAAAAACCGAAAGCTAAGCCCAGCTGACAGAGTCCCCTTCTTGCTAGGGCTGCAGATGCTTTGGCATGCATGCGCCAACTCCAGTCTGAATGAGCGAATTAGCAGCGTTAACCGGAAACCCAAAACCCAATTAGCAACAACGTCCACAGACCGTTTATCTATGGATCAGTGCCCCAAACCTTACAGGAGGTGACATTTTAGGCACACACAAGAACATAGCGTAAAGTGGTGTGTGGTCCAGTGGGTTAGGACTCTAAGACCCGTGATTAGAATATCAATGGTTCCAATCCCATGGTCGGTGTAATTCTGCCCCCGAGTTCTAGGGATGGGCTGGCCCTGCTTTCGTGATCGGACATTATTTTGGATAAAATGCATCTTCGAAATAAGTTAATGCAAAAATGGTCAAAGTGCAAACGTGTTCCAAGCACAACAGTGCACGTGAGCAGCCTCACAGGCCGTTTCAGTAGCATCTGCTGCGGGCGGCATGCAATCAGTCACAATAAATCCGGAGTCTCTGGGAGGGACCGGCACGGCTAGCTAATGTCGTATCAATTAAATTAATTCAGCTTGACTGGTCCATGGCAACACTAGGGATATTGCACTAATGGAAATGATTCAGGTCAAGAAACAACAAAATTCCTAAAACATGGGAATATAGCGCTTTCCGGGGAAAACCTATGGACTGAAACCACCATGGTGGTTTCTGGGAATTGCATGCCCATGCTTACTATCGGCGCCGTTAACGCACTATAGCGCTAAGCCTATACCGGCACTTCATTATCGTAGCACGAGATGCTACTGCACACAAACACCATAAAAAGTGTTGTGTATGAGGGCAGCGTTCATACATGACAGCAAACACTAGCAGCGAGAGGGAACCTCTGGTAGCAGGAAAGGCAGGGAACTGGTAAGAAAAGGCAGGGCAGGACTGGTAGGAAAGGCAGGGAACTGGTAGGAAAGGCAGGGCAGGACTGGTAGGAAAGGCAGGGGAGGACTGGTAGGAAAGGCAGGGCAGGACTGGTAGGAAAAGCAGGGCAGGACTGGTAGGAAAAGCAGGGCAGGACTGGTAGGAAAGGCAGGGCAGGACTGGTAGGAAAGGCAGGGAACTGGTAGGAAAGGCAGGGGAGGACTGGTAGGAAAGGCAGGGAACTGGTAGGAAAGGCAGGGGAGGACTGGTAGGAAAGGCCACGGGTTGGGGGCCAGCCTGCTGATGAAAGGACAGAGAGTTTACTGATGCGGTGGTTAAATCGGTTTAAATGCGGCCGTAATTAAGTTTCGAGCAAGGCCCTGTGGGTAGCGGCCACCACACAGAGGAACGGTGAAGGTCATTTGTGGAGACAGCACCCCCCCCCGCCCCCAGCAGTTAGGGCCACGCCCCCACCCCAGTACCACCACCACCAATGACCGCAGGTAACAGAGGGACACTCAGCCCAAGTCAAGCCAAGCTGTGTTCTAAGCCTGACAAGATGCAAGATGATGAAGCGCCTTACTTAGCTACAACTCGTCTCCAAAATGTAGCAACAGCGTGGTCTTCAGTCTCCCCAGCTTTAGCAGAATGGCAGGCGTCCAACGATCATCAAGCCGGCCCGAGCTGGCCCAGCCCAGCCCCAATGCAAGTATACTTATCTGATATCTGAGGCAGAGGGTGTGAAAAAAAAAATCTGCTAGAAAATATTCATGATTTGGATACTCTCATAAAAAGCGTGCATTATCATCCAAAATACCTAATTCATTTTTCATAGTTACATCCCCTTTGGAGAAATATTAAAATGAGGACGGCTGGGTTTGTTCCCATAACCCTTTTGGTAAAGACATTGTACGAATGCCAGCGACCTGACGGGACGCCACCCGTGACGAGAAGGCAAAGCGTCAGGAGACAGCAGCCGTCAAAGGGACCTTCGCTGTGTTGGGCCAGGTCACCCTTCCCAATCCTCAGTATAACTCTAAAGCTGAGGGCCAGAACCTCACGCCTGCTGGCACTCAGAGGCAGTCTATGAAGCTCGTCATGCACAGCAATTCTGACAATTAATATCCGGGGGGGGGTTACGTCAAGATGAACTTCATTACCCAGGACTCCCAGCTGCTTGGGGCAATACCAAAAGTCAGGAACACGGGATGATTAAATATTACAGGCTGTGCCCTCACTCTGCTAATCCAGCACTTAGCGAGGTTCCTGCCAGCTTCTTGAAAAATACTGCCACGTTAAATGCTTCATGCTACTTCGGGGGGCCCATAAATTTCTCTAAACAGAGAGGATTTTCAAAAACATTAAAGACCACGGGGGAGAAAGGTAAAGACAATCCTCAAAAACGCCACAATCCCAGACTACCAGGGACCAGCGGCGTCTAATTACCCCGTAATTAATGTTTATAAAATGCAACTTTTCGGCACGTCTGAGGGCTTGTCAGCTTTTAAGCCCATAATTCCCACGGCTAACATTATTCACACCAGCAGACACCAGTCAAACAGCGTGACTAATATGGTCTCTGATGAGGAGATATGCAGACAGGTATTTGTGAGTTAAAATCTACAGTGGGTGGGATAATTCCCAGACACGTAGCGTATTGACACTTAGAAATTCAACTTAAAACCTCCTCACTAAATCCAGAGGTATACTCAGAGGGCAAAGGTTAACCCTCAGCGTAAAGCCTAAAGCGTGCAGTCAGCAGTAAATCAGCAAATGGATTTCCTATTCCAAGTTATAAATATTTAACTTGGTTAATCGCAATCTCTTTTTAAATGTGGTTTCTTAATTATCAAAGGTGCTGAGTAAGAAAAGTCAGGCTGTGAAGAAAATGTTCATAACATTAGCAGCTTGAATGAAACCGACAAAAAAATGGCAGCTTGGTTTGCAGACAAAGGGCTTCATTTTGATTTCTGAAGTACTAACACTCGTCTGTTTAGAAAAACTGCAACAAATTAGGGAGAAGACTCACAGTTCTTAAGGCACCCAGGATAAGATATTAGGATTTTCTAGTTTTCCATGTGATTTAATCTCTCAAAGTAATGAGCCGTTATTCAAACCTAACATCAACAGATTGATTACTCTGGACTGCATTTCATAAATCACCATGCTAATAAAAGTTAGCGTTTTTTTTTTTTTTTTTAATCAGGAGATATTTAATACCAGGCTGAACATCACTATTTCATCCTCTTCATTTCTGCTCTCCCTAGGACTGCATGGGCCCCGGTGTCAGTGAATGTACCTTCTTCACCTTTCCGTAAAGGAAGTATCACCAGAGCATCGTCAAGGGACATTTTATGCTAATCAGGAGCTCTACAGCTGAAATCCACATGTATAATTCAACATTTGGTTTAGTCAATTAACAGACACAATTAATTAAAAAAAAAAACACATAAATTAGGGTGTCTTAAGGGTTGGGGCTGGGGCACTACAGTGATTGGCTGTTCTTCTAGAAGAGGGGTCACAACTTCCTAGATACACATGGTCTCTTTTGTCACACCCTATAAGGCAAAACTTTGCCGGGGGCACATAAGCGTTTGCACACATTCTTATTCTAACGCGAGTGAGTTTACATCAAATGCTACTGCTCATAGTCAACCTATGCAACGCCGTCTACCAAAGGCTAATTTAGGTAATCCCAGACCCATTTCCTTTACTGCCTTTTCTGTAACAACTTCATTTGTAATGCATACATCACTAAGCAGAGTGAAGAAAACATTTCATTTTATTGGCGTCTGCCTTCACGCATACAACAGATGCACACAGGTCTGAATACAGCTACAGTGCACAGGAATGCAGGCATGATATACTGAGCTATTAACGGCACTGACTGGCTTGAGATTCATCATCGGCCTGCAGATCCTTTGTGACGAGGCACCGTAATGTATGTGTCAGGACACCAGGGTGTGTTTGTAATTGCACCTTTTGCCAGGTTATTACTTGACATTAAAGACCAAAGGCATCTTATTAGAGTCTCATACCACACAGCATAGATTAGTACACTGATATCACCACCTCCCGACTCGATACTGCAATCACCAGGCACAGCTGAAGATCCAACCTTATGCTGCTATAAGGTTCCATTACACATTCTACCGCAGGTTATATTATATTCTTCAGTTGCGTAGCAGCCATTTTTATACCTGTGTAGTGTGTACCTGCATTACTTTATTGCCACAGCTTATGAATATAATGCACAACTTTTTGACTACAAATTAATTTTCTTAAAGGAGAATACTGAAAGGAGCTGAAGACCAGGACCTTAGAGAAACTTCTGGAATAAAAGGAGTGAGAGCTTGTGGATTTTGTAGCTACAAGATGCTAAATGCTAAGCTAATATTAGATGCAGGTGTGACGCAGTGTCCCCACACACTTTCAGGAAGGAGATGTGTCCACATGGTGGGAGTGCAAAGGCTCCAGCAAAAAAAGCCACTGATTCTCATTTCTTCCCGCCTTTCCTCTAAATCAATTTGTTTACACTCTCTGAAGAAGCGGTGGATTAGAGCAGGGCTAGCAGCCGTTCATGGGAAGACAGCACCCCCACGCCGCTCTGCTGCACACCCTAAGCCTGCTCATTTTTCTGCAAAATTGCCAACGTTGAGAGAAATAAGTGCTTCCACAAGAGGAAATGATGTGGAAACCCCCCCTCCCAGTTATCAGCACAGTTATGGCCGCAGAGACGGCTTATCTGATTGGCGAAAACAGAATCACGTGATTAAGAAACTCCCAGCACCACAAGCCAGGGTGTGAGTAAAAGCAAGGGCAATTAAAGCTAACATGTGCCAACATCCCCTTGTGGCTCCGGGAGTCCTCAGTGATCCAGCCTTAAGAGGACTGAGGTTTCCAGACCAATAGGTCTAATAAGCATGAGCCACTCAGTGTAACCTAAGGGCATCTGATAGGGTCTCCAGCAGAAACCTGGCCCATAATCGGGCGCGTGCTATAATCCCAACACTATGGAAAACGCAAACACGAGGCCCTAACCCAAACACAGCTTTGCAGTTTGGCCTGTATGCCTGCGGTTAGCATAAACACCATATGAGCGACGCTCCTCAATGCAGCAGCATCCCTCCACTTGGGGGCACTGGGTGGCAACACCCAGCCAGACTAATATGGGACTTAGGTCACCCAGACAAGCAGGCAGCCTGGGCTGCTATGCCACCATAGTCAGGAGTACACGATACACGGTACACGAGCTGTTAACTCTAAGAGGGCGGTCAGGCTTCTGCCTCATTAGAAGCCAGGAGACGAGAGACCCACGAGAGATAGAGATTTAAAGCCTCTGTGTCCGACTCCAGAGGTGTGTAATCGCGTGGGTCAGGGGCCAAAGGGGGAAAAAAGAAAAAAATCAATGCCGCCTTTCCAGCAGATGGAGTGAAAATACCCTGCCGACCTGCCGTTCTGAAGAAAGTCCTAGAAAAGACGCCGATTCTCTGTGGACGTTTCACAGAGACCCATGTATCAACACTGCCTCTTTAATGAAGAGCCGGGGCCCCTGTCATTTACCCTCTGCCGGCTGTGATCAACTGAGGGATGGGCCCCGTGGATTCGAGGGCCCCAATCTGCATTTCCAAGAATAACAGGGTGCTAAACATCATCAGCCATCACTGAGCACTGCTCCTGAGCTCAGCTGCCTTTAAATATGCCACAGACCAGCAAAGTAACGTAGGATTCGAACCCCCAACCCTGCAGGTATTTCGCTCTCTTAATATAGTCTTAATCTTAATATAATTTAAGAATTAT
This sequence comes from Pollimyrus isidori, assembly GCA_019775955.2. NCBI lineage: Eukaryota > Metazoa > Chordata > Actinopteri > Osteoglossiformes > Mormyridae > Pollimyrus > Pollimyrus isidori. Next base: position 3,808,207 of record JABFDZ020000047.1, on the reverse strand, counting down.
TAGGATTAAAATGATATTTAACCCTAATAACCATGTGGCGCGCTTTAGCCGCAAACCCACGGTTTGAGACCTACCTGCGGCACACTCCTTCTCATCCGCCCCGTTCTCGCAGTCCCGCTCTCCGTCGCATCGCCATGACAGCGACACGCACCTGTTGGTGGAGCCACCGCAGTCGAACTTCTCCGGGGGGCACGTCTGTCGACCTGTCGGGGCGGGAGGGTGGCGCAGACTCAGCGGGGCCTGGAAAGGGGCTCCGGTAACACGGCCGCGACCCCGGTTAAGGGGCAACATGCCAAGGTTCTATTAGCAAAGTCCATTAGCCATCAGCCCTATTGCTTTCTGCCTGCTGAGCAAAAACTGCTTACAATACATCAAAGTGACAGCGCCCCTCGCCAAAACTGGGCGCACCATCACACGGGCTACGGATCTGTTCATCTTATCACAGCATCATGTGATATTACCATGGTTACCATCAGCTGACCAATTGTATTTTATAATCCTGAAATTCAAAAACTGGCTTCAAAATCAATACCACTTAAGCGAGTTCTTTATATCACAGCCCGGTGACGGCCTTCTCTCTGCCAGCCTGGCACACTCGGCTCACTTGGCACGGCTGGGCTGCCGTGGGTCTCACGGGAGGATTTACCAAACGTCTGCCGGCGCTTAACGGCCCGACAGAGGCCTACCGTCCGATAAAGGACGTCCTGGGATTGGTCACAGGCAGGGGCACCACACTCGCCCACACTTGCCACTGAGAGTCATATTTTGGTGAAAAAAAAAAGTTGGGCATTATGCTAATCCAGGCTTTCCAACTTAACCCCGCGAAACGAATGTCGACGTAGCCTAATGAACGCCGCTGCACAGTCTCTCAGGGAGGCAGAGAAGGAAGGTCGATCGTCTGAGGCTCGCAGGACACGGACAGAGAGGATAAACCGGTGAAATCCGGCAGCCCGACAGAGCGCCGAACAGCCGCGTCGCTCCACCGCTGAGACAGGAAAACACAGCAGGCAAACAAAGGATCATCCCACGTAAACCGGATGAGCTCATCAAGATGTGTCTAATTCACACATTCCAGTAAATTGGGTAAAACTGGGAGACTTTGTTGTGCACCCAGGAGAAGCATCCTGGCTCTGCCTGGTAAATAGGGTTCTGACTATATGGGGAAATTAGGATTTTCTTGTATGTTTTCTGACCTCTTTAAAGTGCACAGAGAACCTCGTGTACATGTCGTATTGTCAAAGACACACACTGCCAGCCATCGGGGGTTTGCTGTCTGAATCCTGCCCCATTTAATCGAGGCTGGGCCATGGGGGGGGGGGGGGGCACAATCTTGGCACAGACCTCAGCGCGCGTTCCCCCCCTATCCCCCAAGTGGGCTGTCACAGCAAATCATCAGCGCACAAGCTCTGCGCGTTTACCAACCCCGTCTTTCCATTTAGCTGTTGCCGCAGATGCTGGGCGCTGCCCTCGTGGGACTTATCTCCGGACACGCTCTGCTGGACCTGTTGTATGTGGAGCCCGGATACAGAGAGCAATGAGAGGTCCGGTTCGGTCCGTGTGGCTGCCGGACACCGCCGGTGTGTTTGAGATCGCCGTCAAGTGGGACTTGCATACTTTAGTCACATTATCGCCGTTTGACACAGAGAATCCTCAGCAAGCGTTTGTGGTAAAGAGGCTTTGGGGCACAGTGGTGCATTCAGAAAGGCGACTGGTTGGCCACTGGGAAAACCACAATTGTCCAGGTAGGTTGGCCAGAAAACACACAGACCCCCACCGGGTCCATCAACAGCTCAGGTTGTCTGATAGATTTATTGACAACTTCCTCTGAGACCTGGGAACTAACAAGATGGATAAGACAATGGGCTCAAAAGTGAGCGAGCCTGAGGAACACATCCGGTGGCCAATTATGTGTCCAGAGCCTCATCTCTGGTGCTCCACTTCTTCCCCGAGGGCCATCCCGTTTCAGACAACAGCAGAAATCAATTCATCAGCAACCAAGTTCACGCCATAGACGAAGGGTGTTTTGGTGGCTAAGTATCTAAGCGGACACCAAGTGATAATGGTCAATAAAAGCCGCGAGCTTTAGAAACGAAATGTGCACATTGCATAGCTCTCACTATGCATGGAAGGCTGTGGGTTTAGGTGGCACCAATGGACCTCTGATTAACCACACAGGACCAAGAGGAACATGCTGAAGCACAGCAGGCACTGGACACTCAGGCGTTCTTCGAGAGGAATAACCCAGTCAGAAATGCCACAGGAAACCAAGGTACTACTTCTCCCCCAAAGACCAAGGGCACCTTAAATGATCATGACACATCAGTACAGTTAAAAAAATTTACTCCGGGTTTAGATGCAGTCATCGCCAACTGCCAATGAGCGGGAAGGTGTACAAACGGCAGACGTGACTGTGCAGCTCACTCCTCCACAGAAAAAAGCAATAATCATCTATACGATCCCTTTCCTCGGGTTGTTAATAACTTCCCCGACAGCGATGAATAATCAAGCTCTACTCCAACAATAACACTGTTGCCCAAGCAGCTAGTTCATAATAATATTTGACACGTACCGCTACCAAATATAATAAATTGATCATACCTCAGCAACATCTCAACTGAAATACAATAGATAGTCATGAAAAATAAATTGAATGTAATCTTTCTAGTGCTATATTACAACTGAAGCATAACAGTGGTCACCAGTACTGATTACCCCAGTAATATGCAGCCCCATATATAACTTTTAATGGTTATGACGCATCTCATTGTTTGTACTGTTCCAATATGATATGAATTAATTCAGCGACTACAAAGCATCAATTTTTAATTTCTCATTTGGCTTTTAATAAGATTTCAGTTGTTAGGATCCTAAGGGGGAAAAGACAAAATGTATTCCCCTCGTCTATTGGTAAGTCTTCCGAAATGGGACGCTTCCACGTTTCTGATCCAAGGGGAGGAGATGGCGGCTGATGTGCAGCAGGACCGCATACATGTTTCACATCGCCAAGACACATCACCAAGACATCCCCAGTAGTTGTTTTAACAGCTAATATGTGACATCTGGCCTTGGGTCATTCCATTTTAGCTGACGGCCATGACAATTAAATATTTGAACATAGCATGTAAAGAACCACGTCCTACAGAAAGGGGGCTCCTTGTTCATGCCATAAAGGTCCCTGGTCTCTCCACCTTTCATTACACATTTTATTTATTTAGCAAAGAACTTAAAGATACATACATTTTTGAGAAGAGAGTCAGCCAGTCCCTGGACCAATTCAGGGTTAGAGACCTTGCTGATGGGCTCCCACTATGCCAGCCGCAGGAGTTGAACTGGCAACCCTCTGATCACAGTTATAGCGCCCCCTGGTGTTTGGCTCAGCACTGTGTCACTGCTATTCACAGGGCTGGTACAGATTGCCAATGAAATGGCATGAGGCTGGGGGTGGATGCGTAATGTGTGATGAGGAGATGCCTAGCGTGTGGAGCACAAAGCAGCATATGCACGGGGGGGTTGGGGGGGTGGCCTGCCTGCCTCCTTCACAGTGTAAATTTATACTGGAGAAACAAAAGGCGGATGCCCTATTTTCAGGGCTGGTACAGCACTGCAGCAAGAGAGGAATTCAGCGGAATCTGTGAATCATCACTCGTACCCAGGCTGTGATCCACCTTCGTAAAACCTCTTCTCTTTACAAGTTCCACCGACATCAGAATGCCAAACCCTCTGTACAGATTCTACCTAATGCAGCACAGCTTCCTCATTGAAAAAGTTTGTTGATGTCTCATCATATTAAAAATTACAAACACCAAGGGTAAACCATGTCTTCCAGCTCTGCCCTGGGAAATTTATTTTTCTCTGAGCAGAAATTCAATTTGTCAGAATAATTCTCTATTTTTTTGTTCCCGGTGGTATTTTTAAATGGCTCCATCTAATTAGCGATGAATCACTGATTATTTATTATTGCATAGTGCTCACTGGGATTTACAACTGAGACTTTCCCACCATCTCTGGGCCATGGGCGCTTGTGACGGTCAGCAGTCTTCAGGGACTTCAGGGACGCTGTCGGTCAGCCCGGCAGCGATGGAGGGACAGGAGCATGAAGACCTCCTGCACTGTCAGTCAGTCCATCAGCGATAAAGAGACGAGAGCGTCACACTTATCCCGTTCTTTATTGGACTCATGCCACACACACCCAATTTTTCTGCCATGCTGCAGACCAGACAAATATCTCTCCATCAGACACCAGTGTTCACAGTAAGCCCTGGCTCAGACCCCAGTGCTACCCATGAAAAAGCAGCCATATGCAATAGTTGCCTAGCATTAATTAAACTCTGTCCCAAGCAGAACCACATCCTAAGCAAACCCAACTGCACAATGCCATGCCGATGGGTGGCTCAATCTCATTTACATTAATACCCAAGCCTGGGAACCTACAGACACATCAATACAAGTTCCATGTGTCTAACACAAGTAATGTATTTAAATAAGAACACCCCCATAAGACATCACTGCTCTCTTTGATTAAACCACCACTACTTCAGGTGACATGTATACTTCTTTTAATTACAGTATACTGTATACATACAAACATGGAATGAGGCCAAACTTAGGGGGACTGAAACACATTTCTCCCTGCAAGTGAAAAAAATAATCCTGCAACAGTGATAACAGGAAACCAAACTGCCATATTGAGATGGGTTGACATTCTGCTGTTCTGTGTAGGGAGATGGGATGGGAGAGAGCCATCAGAGAAGCTAAGGAAGGGCAGAAGCATCTTTGATACAGACTAAATTAAACTTCTTGTTCTAATGACTTGGCTAAGCTGTCATCGGGCAGAAATGACACTGATGTCAGACGGTTTGAGGATGGGGAGGGGGGCCGGTTCCACTTCCACAGGGCCACACGGGAAATCATTCCAAAGGCTGTAGCTTAAAGCATGAAATTAAACCTGCCACGTGTATATTGAACTCGAGCCTTCCTGCATAGCCAAAGAGCAGCATGATGCAGGAGCATCATGGAGTACAGGTAGGCGGCTCGGTATCGCGCTTGGAGTCGTTTGCACCTCCGGCTTCCACAAGAAACACAGCAAGCAGCTAAGATTTAACACTTTATCATTAAGTTCAAATATGACGGGCAGACGCTCGGCTGATACCCGCCCACAATGCCGGCACTATACCCAGACGGAATACACTCCTCTGAAGGAGAATCGACGCAGACGGCTGACTATCCTGCTGCTGCTCAAGAACATCTCCCGCTAAACCCCATGGCAACCGGTGGAAGGCACAGATCGATCAGTCTGTGCCGGCGGAGTGATCCCTCTCAACAAACGACGCCCAATCATGTTACCCTCATGGCCGAACCGTATGTTCCAGAATGCGCCACAGAAGGCAAGCATCACTCGATTTAAAGCGAATTGCTTTCTTGTCCGCATTTGAAGCTGTGCCAATTTCATTTTTAAGCTCAACGGGTCTGAATACAGCACAAATACCCTAAAGCAGAGGCCAGAGTCCCTCATGGGAGACTACTGATCACAACAGGAACCCATTTACGCTCAGATTTGAGAAGTTGGCTGAGTGGCTGTCCCTGTGGAGATCAAGCGGAAGGACTTTGGTACAGAAACTCTAAAAACTTAAAGCTACAATAAGATATATAATTCTGAAGTGTGACCAAACAGATGGAACAAGTCTGGGCAAAAACAGTCTAAAGATTCATTATGATTTGTAAAAAGCACAGAAACCAGGGAGATGTTCCTCATTAGTCTGTGAGCATCTGTAAGAGGGCAATCAGAGTCTTCAGGTTTCTGCTACAACATCAGCCTTCAGAATAGAGCTGAAAACTCTCTGAAGGCTTCAGGATGAGGACTGAGAAGAGCTGGTGTAAATCAGAGCGAGCAGAAGGCAGATATCCATAGTTCTATAGCATCCACCACCCATTAATGGTGATTTCGCCTTTGTCACAGCACGGACAAACACTGCTGCCAGTCATTACGTGATTAGCGTTTCACAGCGAGTCATGGATGGCACAGCGCCCCACTGAGGTCAGGAGCAGCTGCAGAGTTTTGTCAGACCAGTTGAAGAGACACTTCGGTATTATGAGAGCTTATGAAAAAAAAAACAGCTGAACAATCCAGTTGCCGAACACAAAATTCATTTCCATATGGCTTATTGTTAAATACAAACATATATAATAAAAAATAAAAAGACAGACAGACAGGTGGGCAGGCAGGCATTTCTGATCCCAGGGGGGGAATGAACATCAAGTCATCCTTGATTAAGATCAAACTGACCTCTATTGTTCCTGTTTGTAAACAAACCACCGCAAAGATCTCCTAAAGCTTACTGGACACACCTCACCTCTCAGGTGGAATCTGGATGGCTTTTATGCACTGATCATCCTGCCAGGCTGTCCCAGATCGCACTACACATAAAAACATGAAAAATGCCCATGCCCCACCACTGTCCTTCCCAGGAGCAATGACAGAGAACAGGCCCACTAATCCCAGTGGGTCTTCAATTCTGAACCACTAAAACCACAATTTTATGAATATCCTAAGAAGACAAAAATACTAACATGATGCCTAATGTCCCTTTTTTAGCCTTTGCTGCTAAACCGATCAATAAAAAAGCAGAAAAGATTAAGTTCTTTGTGCTACTAAGTTAACATGCTATAAACCCACTGCTTTATCAAAACAAACGCATAATAAACCAGAAAGCAGCAGACGGTGTGTAAAGCGTGTGTTAGAAAAAGGCATTTGGTCAACATGTTGATCCCGGAAGTCCGGACGAGGGAGGAGGACGGTAATTCTTACTGCACGTGGAGTCCACTTCATCAGACCCATCAGAGCACTCAGGCTCGCCGTCGCAGCGCCACCTAGCAGGCACGCACTGGCCATTGCTGCAAGTGAAGTCCGTCAGGCCACAGGTATTTTTTGCTGCTGAAATGGATAAAGAAAGAGAGAGAGGGAGGCTAACTTAGGACAAGCCGGCGAACAAAGGCAGCAATTAACACACACTAGGGCTGAGTAATATCGACAAATTTACACTGAGATATTTCACATTTTTGCAACAAATATTGCTATATTTATAAAACAAAAAAGGAGCTGGAAATTTACCCCAAAAAAAAAAAAATAAAATT
>JABFDZ020000047.1:3770747-3785798 GCA_019775955.2 Pollimyrus isidori | reverse complement strand
CCGTTGCTTCCGGGATAGGCTCCGGACCCCCCGCGACCCAGTAAGGATAAGCGGTTTGGATAATGGATGGATGGATGCTCTGCTTAGCTGGTGACTTATGAGTCAAGGGTCAAATACACTGGAGATAACATCCACTAATGTAACGGGAATGACTGATTACACAATGGTAAGAATTTTGTCCAAGACAATGGAGCAAGTCTTTAAAAACAATATTTAACCCAAAGGCATCCATCTGTAAAGACTTCTAGTTTATTTAAAATGTAAAATTTAAAAAATCCAGCCAAGAGTTCCAACCATTGCCATGTTTAGTCTGAGGGTCATACGTAGAAGTGCACGTAATGTGATTTTCTTCGTAAGCGAAGCAATGCTAAGACACAGCTTCTTTAGGGATTCTTGACTGCACCACCATGCAGAAAGCAGAAGACAAATTAATTACTGTTATGCAGCACTGATTATAGCAACACTCCATCTACAGAGCAGATGCCTGCTACGCCACCTGTTGGAACAGAGGGGAATTGTATTAGTAAAGTTACTATTAAGAGCGAACATTCCAAGTCGGGTGAAGGTGCAGTCAGATCGACAGCCAAGGTCTCTGAAGACCAAACGGCAACATTCTATACTAAATTCACTGATTTGCTTGTACCCTACCATCTGTCACATGTGGTATAAGAGGCAAACACCAGAAGAAAGGGAATCAAGTCCAATGTACTACTTGAATCAAATATCTGCTACTAACAGAAACAGAGCATAGCAAGCGTGTACAGCATCCATAATGTATAACCCTCATATAGTCAAACCATGAAAGCACAGACACGAACTGTGATGTCCAAGACAGCCACCACATAAGAAGTTAGACTTATTGAACGCCAGGGTCACGTCCACTGTTTGAATCTCAACTTCTCTCCAAAATAATGCAAGTGTAACCACATCTGAATATTTAAGCTATTTAGTATGATTTTTGTTGATATAATCACTCAACTGCCCAACAAAGAGGATTTCGGGACATGGCTGGAGTGATAAGAGAGCTCATCAGACATGCTAACCTTTGTGACGCCTGTCAGCTCCACCTGCACTTCTTAAGATGCTAAGATTGAGGACATATCAGTTTGTGGCGTTAAGGTTCCCAGCTGCTTTGAACAGAAATTGTGGACTGACCTCAGGCAATTTGTTACCATTGTTAGCAAGTCACCAGTTTGCAGGTCTCTCCTATTTTTCACAAGTGTTTGTTACCTATGTGCCATATAAAGAGCAAGTAGATGGTCCGAATTATTGCTCCATTCCCCACACAATCCTATGGGATTGCCTAGCAATATTTCGTGGTACATCAGGCATTGATGATAATATCCATGGTTGACATGAAGCTTCTGCAACCTCTTAAATCTCTGCACATCCTTATAACCACCACTTGTCCTGCTTGGTTATTCAGCTCAGGAAATTCTGGATCTAAACACAAACAATAAAAGGATACAAGTGTCTGTCAGTGCCAAAAGGGTGAAAAAAAAGAGATGAGAGAGCAGGAAATGTAATGGCATTCTGAAATATACAGACAGTGGTTGACAGCAAATTCAAAGGCTGCTGGTCAAATTCCCAGGAAAGCATCATACTGAAGAACTTTCAAGAACAGAACATAACGCAAATTGTTTCAGAAAAATACCCAACAATATATATAAACTAAAGTCACATTGAATAAAATCATTTAGAACAGAATCCCTTGATAATCAAATGTACCACAATGCCCTCCCAAAGGTTTGCCAACCACACTAAGTCTCCCAACTCGTTCCCCTGTATGCAACAGCACATTCTTCACAATGTTAAAGTAGTTTAGCTCTACCACTATGCTAACAAATTGTGTGACCCCTCATTATGGCCTATGGGGGAACAAGGTGCCGAAGGAGCCTCTCTAATATGGTCACGTGAATGAATCCCATGAGCGCCAGAGGAATTTGTTTCTAGCTAATGGGGATCACGGTTTCTTCCTCTGAGATGAACAAGCCCTGAATCTGGCTGTCCTGATCCATTAAGAGAATGCAACTAAATATTCCATCTAATTTAGGTGTCCAACACATTATGTCCAACTCCCCTGTTGGCCAGCTAGCTTTCGACAAAAAGATATTTATATCTCAGCAAAGCTGTTTAGTTGTAGCATTCGCCTGCCCAAAAACACCAGTCTTCCGACACAAACAGTACAAGCTGCAATGGAGCAAGCAGGGGTTAAACATATTGTTCTAAGCACAAAATCCAAAAGCAGATTAGGTGGCAGACCATCACACACAAAGCGTATCACTTCCATTAAACATACTCCATTAGGCATATTAAACCAAAATGGGGAAAAGAAGCTGATCATCTATCTCTAATTAATTGAGCAATCCATCAAGAAGACGGCGTAAAAAAAACAAAAACATGCGGACGTCATCGAGTTACACAAGTGACGTTCACTAGCACTGCAGGAGTAATAGGCAAGCCTCCGATGACATGCCTGAGGACCCTGTCCGCAGGTATGTCACCATGACAACAAGGTCCCATGAGATGCAGCGCCTGAGAAAAGGTGGGCACATGGTTCACCCTTTGGCGGCGTCTGGGTGAGGCATTGGGTACTGTGCCTAAGTGTGCCAGACACCGCCACCCCCCCTCCCAAGTCTCGAAGGTTACAACCACAGCTGGTGCTTGTCCTCAAGCAGCTGTTACTGACAAAGAACAGAATGATGGCAAAACAGGAATGAGACTCAACTGTCCACAGGCCATTTTCTTTAGTGTTTGTTTACCGTCTCGCCCCATCCTCTCCAGATTTTGAAGGTGCCTCAATGTCCTGTGCTACCCCTACATTCAGAACATTCCAAGCCTCGTTGCTGGGATTCTGTCACACTCCAAATCAACCTGAGTAAGATATCTAGACAGATACTCACACCTTGACATTACAGCTTCTGCCACTCGGCTGCAAACACTTCATACTTCAAAATCTCTCTCAGAGTTGACGTTTCAGGAATAAACTCTGGATTATGACATCTGAAAGCCAGCCACTGAGGGCAGAGCAGGGAAACAAACAAATCATTAATCAATAATGACACGTTAATCAATAACACATGTACAAAGGAACCATCAAACGGAGGAATGTGTTGGCTGAACATGGCACTACAGCCTAACAAGCAACTGCGTTGACAAAACAGCAAGGTTAGTGCAGTGCTAACAACAAGGCAGCAAGCATAAGGGGAGAGACGCGGAGGCGGACACTCAGCTTGCATCATGCAGCTAGGGCAGCTGTCACCTGTGCCTGCCTGCACTGCGTAGCAGCGGCGCGCCGTGTTCTGGTTATTAATCGCTATTCCCCCATGGTGAGCTGCCGGGATGCTGGTCGTAATCCCCGGGGGCCATTTCATCCCACTATGTGATACATGGCCCTTGGATCGGAGAAGCTCCCGCACACTAAAATTCAGCTCAACTTGCCATAACCCAATGTCACAAACAGCTCAGAGCACCAGACAGGTCTCTCAAATTCAGCAATAATACATTCCTTTAGTCCAAGGGTACCTCTGGGAGCTACGCATGCCTGCCACTCTGACCATCCAGGTGATGGCGCGCCCAGGCCAGCACCCTGGACAGCAGCCACCTGTCAGAACTTCAGGACCATTGTTTTGGACAGCGGGTATAGTATGCGGCTGCAGGGCCGCACCTAAAATAAAACACGTCTAGAAATTAATGAGCCAGCTGCCACCACTACGCAGTCACTTCGTAATATCCTCGAAAGTGCCACTGGCCAATTACTGCCAATCACAATCCTTCAAGACAAGCAAATAAATTTAAATTCTTCAAAATCATTGTTCACCCGGTAATTTTTTTTCTTCATAAGCTGTCTGCTGCCATTCCAACAAACTCTTGCAGACAAACCTGGAACAGAGTGAGAACTCCCACAGTCTTTAATCCCCAACCTGCCCCCTACACAAAACTCTATCTGGATTCAATACATACAGCCACTGTCGCTAGTGTCCTTTTCTTGCTCAATCCACCCCCCCCCCCCAAATAATACATCACAGGATGTTCGACCGTAGCCAGCCAGGTTAACCGCCAGCAACCTGTCTGCTAGCCAAGTCACCTGCCAACCAGGCCGTCCGTGACAAGGACAGGCTGCATGTCGCTCTTCCTCAAATGCAGCCATGTGCAGCTAAGGGTGACCATTTGGGGATTGGGGAGACATGGGATATGGGATGGGGGGGGTGCTGCCCTAATCGTCTCACACAGAGAGAACAGAAAATTAAAAGTGAGTTGCCTATAAGCCAAGCAAAGCCCTGGAAGCACTTCACAATCCCAAGTGTTAAACCCCCCTGGACCACCCCACTCCCATGGTTAAAAGGGCCAGAGAAAAACACCAAAAAAATTGTAATAAAAATAATAAAATCTCAGCAGCTTCTGAACTTGTGTTATGCATGTTTTCAGAGGAAACATGTTTTAGTAAAGGAAAATACTGTGGTACCTCAGTTCTCGAACTCACTAGAACTCAAATTTCTTGAAAGTCGAAAAAACAAGTTTGATCCAGAACTCAATCTGATTATCAGAAGTCAAACCTTGAATGCTGACCTAATATAAATTGTACAAGTAATCAGTCTTTACAGACTGGATGATTAACCAAATAAAGCGAAACATTACAGTAGCTAACAATAAATAAACCACTAACTTACGTGTACTATTACAGCATTTATGTCTTTTATTTAAATTTTATTTTACCTTTAAATTACCAATAACTGAAAACCAGTTCTCACCGCTTTATGTGATATTCGTGAGAAATAGCGGATTACACATTGGAACTGCCTGGGATACAAACGTCATGCGTGTAACTAAACTCTTCAGCCAATAAGGGCAAAGGTGTGTCATCACGGAGGCAGCTCTAGTTTGTGCAGCCAGGTGAGAGGTCGCAATGCATCGCATCAGGATCAGAATGCATTTCTTTAAGCCAGCGCTTAAAGTGGAACGCACTCAATGACCAGACTGGGGAAACAAACTGAAACGCGGACTTAATACGTAGGACTAATGACAACAACCAGAAACCAGAAACATGGGGATTCCACACGAGGTTAACGAGGGGGGCGTGGCACATGGACGGAGCGGATGATCAGAAAAGGACAGGAGCAATGTTGGGATAAGATCTTGATCGTTTTGGAAGCCATTAAGAAAAATGTTTTATCCTGTTCATTTTGTGTTTAAATACTAAAAAAAACATATTCAGGTGTAATTTTGGGGGGGCAGGAACCAATTAATTGGTTTTCCATTATTTCTTACGCGAAAAATTCGATCAGAACTTGAAATTTTTAGGATTCGATCTGGAGTCTGGGACGAATTCAGTTCGAGAACCGAGTTACCACTGTAGTTCCTTCTCCCCGTGACCCTGATGGATGAAGCGGTATAGATAATGGATGGATGGAAATAGTTCTTTCTTTAAAATATATGACAAACCTATAAATACAAGGATTCAGTATGAAAATTTAAATACAATAATTGCAAAGACTACTGTGCTACCTGGAAGGAAAATTGCCAGCCACAACAGCAAACATCATGGAAGGGGTGGTCTTACTTAAGTGAAAATTAATTCACCTACCATACCCCTACTGAAGGCCGAGGGAAAACCACAGTCACGTTTATGCTCAGTGTAGAAGTCGCTTTCACGTAATGCAAGACGCAGCCCTTTCAGAAATGCAGCACTGAGGATTAGCCAGGATTAACGGATCAGACAGAGATCTGGAGCACCAGGAAGCAGCAACCGACAGGACAATAAGCACACAAAGGAATGGAAATAAAAGACAATAGACTACTGCACCTCTACAGCAAGACCTGACAAGGCGCAAATGACACATCAGGTGAAATTTAATTATGCTGCTTCATGAAGCTTTCATGCAATCTAGCGATTTTTTTACTTGTCAATGCATGTATTCTTATTAGGCACTTAAAAAAAACACTACCTGCCACAGCAGGGTTTGTGACTTCAAGCTGTGGCACTCAAATTACAGGTTGATGTCCTCAACCGCTACGCCACCTGCTGCCACTGACAAACTGTAGCACTTTCCTTGGACCCCAGAACAAAATTCACACCAGACAGATTTGTTCCTTGATGATGGTCCACAGATAAGCAGTTGTTAAGGTCCCACCCTGGGGGGGACATACCCTTGGAAGCAAATCCCACAGCACACACACCCCACCCCCCGCCAAAATAAAAACAAAAAAACTGAGTGTCGCTTCTGAAGGTGAGGCAGGTCTAGGTAGTTGTCTAAAAATCAGACCCAAAAAATATGACTCTAAAAGGTGACTGATTCTAATTATCACAAAGCAGTGATTACCATTAATTATTCACCAGCGGCTGTTTAACCAGATGAAATGTGTGTGCGTTTCTGTGTCAAAGCCCCAAAATGCCGCGCTCACTTTGATAAGGACATACCACAAGCAGATTAAAAAGAAAAAACCTCCGCAATCAAAGCCAGTCTGAAGGTTATATGGCAAACAAAGGAACTGAAGTTTTTTGTCGTATAATACAAAAATCCATATTTTTCAACACAGAATCTGGACCATTTGCAAATGTCATGATGAGGTCTTTTGTCATGTCAAGGCCACCATGTGAGCTACAGCAGAACAGATACGGAGGTGTTCATAGGTGCAACCAGCCTCAATCACAGGCTGAAGGCTGCCCTGTTGGTCATTTATGCATCTCCAGTTAACAAAGGGTTAACAGAGTGCCCCCCCCCCCCCATTAGAACAAAGCCAGGTGCTATAAATGAAGCAAAAGCAACCGGTTAAAGACGCCACTTGTACATTCAGACAACCCAGGCATGACAGAGAAGGGGGCACCACTGCAAACAAGGGGGCACCAATGCACCCAAGCCAGAAGCAGCCAGCGGTCGATTTGGCTGCAGATGCCAAAAAAGGGATGGAGAAGAGGAGTGGGATTGGTGATGGAGATGTGGGACATCAAAAAAACCTAACTCTCGGGGTGGCCATTCCTACACAGGAAGCACGTGGTCGCCGGGATCGCATGTCCATACACCTTATTCAGCTCATCTCAATAGGCTAGCTTTGTTTCATCTCGCTCTCACTACATCTCAGCGAAACCCCCTGCCAACGGGGAGCCAGGAAAAGACATAAAACTGGGTCACCGAAAGTCTTGCATTCCAAGTCCCTGGGGACAAAGAAGGAACGACATTCATGGAGCGTCGCCGTGGCCAAGTCCTCTCATCAACCTTAACGCAGGGGATGGCAGCCACGCTTAGCTTGCCCTCCACACAGCCATCATGAATCACTGGTGTAACAGTCGCCAGAGTAACAGGATGACCTCTGACCCCGCAGGAGCTGACCGGCCTGACAGACGAGGGGAGCAACAGGGGTGTGAACAGCTGGGGGAGGTAGGACAGTACAAGAAGCTGCCAGATCCACCCCCCCTCCCCCAAGAACCACCAGGGTGGCTGCGCTGTGAGCTGTAACATGAAAGGCATTGTGGGTCACCCGCTGTCTCAGGAATGCTGGCAGGCACCTCCTCCTGCCAGCGTCGCTCTCCCCCCACCAGCCGACGGCCCTCCAGATGGAGCCAAGTGGTTCAGGTGGGCGGTAGCGGAGCGGCTTCGCCCTCACCAGCGGGAGATGAGCGTTACCCTTATTAACAGCTGCCAGACCCAGGAAGAGCTCCCCCCCACATCCACACCCACACCCAACCCTCCCCTTTATATGGTGCACCACTCAAGAGCTTCAAAACCCACCCCGCAAAAGAACCAAGTCAACTGGAGTTCACACGGTACCATGCACACGCATTGTGAGCTCTCTGCCATGCAAGACCAAAAGCAAGGGGAATGAGATACGCTTCCAATGGGGAACATGAACAAAGGCCATCTGACAAACTTACTATCTTTCCAAAGTAAATTACTTCTCTCCTCTCTGTTTTTTTATATATACTTATTATAATGATTACCCCAGCATTCCTATTTTTGCCATTTTTCTCCAAGATAAACTGAGTGATCTTCCATGTATATTATATATGTAAATATCACCTATGTCTATGGATGGTCAGAGCCTTATAAATACCCAGGCTGTATTTCATTAAAGCAGCTCAGAACAACATCAGGATCTGATCTGCTCACATGCTGGACCTCGATCGCACACTTAGAGATCAGAAGGGTTCTGAAAGCCCAGGACCACGGTCGTCCTCTGCGTGCCGTGGCAATCTTGGTTCTGGAAGCGATTCAGGGCCTCTGCAGTAGCAGGTCGGGAGTATGAAAGCCCACCATCATGCATGAGCAGCTCAGGGAAGGAGATGGAGACCTTACAACCAACAGAGGGAGACCAAAGTTTGTCAACTAAGAATCAGCAAAGAGACTGTCACAGTCTGTGATGTCGGGCACGAAACAAGTAAAAAAACTGAGAGGAATATTACAATATTAAACAAACACTCAAGGCATACAGCCTGGCTGGGGCCAGTTTAGGAGAAACAGAGGGAGGGCTTGTGATCAGTAGTCCAATGGCCTCTCACAGAACAGTAATCAGGAGCCTGTTCGTGTGAGAGACTGCACAGGATTCCCTTGCATAACATGTAAATCAACATTGACTGAAGTTTTCCTATGGCAACATTTGCCCAATACCAATAAAATATAAACCAATGCCTATAAATCACCACCTCACAAGAAAAACATAATTAAAAATAAGAAAAACAAAAAAGAAAAAAATAGCAATTTTCTCTAAAGTCAATGCTCTATGTGACCTCCCCGTTTTTTAATGTATTGTAATTGGATGCTCTAATAGATTCCAGCTCATGTCCGTACATTTAACACCCCCATCACAGCAAAAGAAAAAGTTAATTAACTTCCAAAAAGTCATCAGGGTTGAATTTATTTGAATAAATTACCTGCATCCAGGCTATTGGTGAAACATGGGGATGGAAAATAGCATTATAAAATCCGTTAAAATCCATTTTTGGAAAAGCAATTTCCAAGTTCACCTCAACATTCCTCAGGTTGACAAGACAAAGGTCAATCAGAATGCTTCAAGTGCATGCTTTGAGATGCATTCCTCACAATAAAAGGTGTATATCTAAGCAGGCAGAAATGTCGCTCTTAAAAAAAAGAATATGTAAGTGGAATTATGAAAAAGTCTTTCTAATACATTTATTTAGTGTGGGCAAGCTGTCTTCACAGGATATGGGAAAAAATTGATTGTCCACTGAAACACCACATATACAAATTACACTAGCTTGAACAGAAGAATGCAAGTCAAATGCGTAATTACTAACCAGCCTGTTTGCAAGGGATATTCTTTATACTGATGGTTATATACTACCTATTGCTTAATCTGATGGCACAATCAGTTCATTCATTTATTTATTAAATGTGATGTCATTCAGACCTCCTTGCGTGAATGGTAGCTGCAAAACTGTCAGATGTTGAAGTGTTCTGGGAAAAGGAAGCAAATCAGACCAGATGGACAAATAAAACAGTGAATATAACGGTCTAGTGGATTGCTTGCTTTGAAGTGCATCCTAGTTCCTGTGGGACCTCGTCTGGCTGTATTCTGACTTCAACGGGTGCCCAAATTCCTCACCCCATGCACTGGCAACGGGGATAATGAACGGCACACTGGGGTTAGGGCAAGCACCGGATCGATTCACCCATCAGCGCTGCCCTCTAGAGGCATGCAGGATTATTTGTCATGACATTAATCCCAGTAGCACGCCTTGCTGGTCCCCAGGGTTCAGGTGGAAACATCAGATGATCCCCGCTACATTAACTACAGCACAAATACTGAGTGTGCGAGAACCAGCAAGTGTGGGAATTTGAGGCAGGTGGGTGAAGGTTCATAAAGACATGCAGGCAGAATGGCATCATGTTTTGAGAGAAGCACAGAATGTAATTAATTTTAGCAGCATATAAAGAGAGCGGCTTTCACAGTTAAGACCATCAGGAAACTGGAATTTCCACATCAAACAATCAGGCATCAGGATCCATCTAGAAGATCGAAAGAGGAGGAGAAGCTGGTGAAATTGGCAATTGCTTCTTCCAGTGGCATAACAGCTGAGGCAGAAGCAAACATTTGCACACGGACGATTTCGCGCCAGTGCACACGGCCCTGCTTGGTGAATTCAGTGGAACAAAGACATTGGCCCACAGAGAATACAAATTAATCTGAAGTAATAGTAGGATTTAAACTAGTCCTTAATGACCACATTAGGAGGCCGGCCAGAGCCACCTGACAGAGCTGGGAACAAAACCCAAAAAGAGAAGACCCTCCATGAGTGAAGAAAGCGGTACATCGCTCTACACCTACTGCCTCCATGCACAGGGAGAAAGAACGAGATAAAAGGCTGACACTGCGCCCTAACCAAGCCTCACTCTCACCTGCCTATGTCTGCATGAGAGCAAGATGGAATATGCAAATACTATAAGCATTCCAATGCAGCAGCACTCGTTCAAATGGCAAATCAATTCAATTCATCACATCTATAGGACTTGATAAATAACAAAAACACAGAGCTGTCATCCACCTGCACAGAGCCAAGGAGAACGGTGTTCAAGTTCCAGACCGGTACTGAGAAGAAGCGGTAGTGGGGGCCATACAGAGAACTGAGAAAAGAAAGCTTGAGACACCTGGGCTTCTCCCCCCCAGCAGGCTTCCTGACAGCCGACGTACTGGAGCTACAATGAAAAGTGGATCAGGGGCGAGTTGTGAGTATGTGAGATGTTGCTCTTCTACTTCATACACTCCTGCATATCCTCTTCAAAATGGCTCAACCAAACAGTTGCCAGCAGCGTTCGCCAAAACCACCCGCCCTCTCCCACATGCAACAGAGTCGGCCGGTACACACACTTCAGACACCCAGGGGGGAGGGGTGTCTCTGCTCTGCTATGCTGTCTCGAGTAGTGGGGATCGACACCATGGGGCTCAATCTCACATCGCACACCTCACGCCGCTCGGGGGAATCGTATTTTAACATGATTTACTCTGTGGCACACATGATAATACTTTAAGCGCCCCAGTTATCTAGCAAGGCAGGCCTGAGAAGGATCCCTAAATGGACGAGCAAGACGAGGAAGCAGATCATAAAATCGCTCATAAATACTTAATTCTATTCAGGGGAGACAGCGTTCAGGAAAGCAAGAAAACATCATCCAGATAATGAACGGCAGCCTTCAAGTATGCGATCAATCACGTGAAGACACTAACATGGGTAATCAAATTCCCATGCACACAAGGACACGCCCACAGACACAGAATGTTTAGCATTCCTACATAGTTTACACACGTTTACTTCCACTTATTCATTCAATTTGTTTATGATGGAAAATATATGGAGTTTGCCGATACCTCTAAAAATATACCGCAAAACATCCTGATTAACACGCACAACATAAGGGACTAGTGATTTCGCTGTGGTACTGTATTGAGTAACGGGAAAAAAAAGTCGTCGGTTTATTTAGCCAAATCTCTGGATAGATTTATCTGTTTTAGGGCAGATTAATTCATTTTATTTCTTGAATAAATAATAGTATAAACAAAAATTCAAAAGAAAAAGAACCATTTTGGATCACAGAAGTGGAGCACCCGTCAGACACAGGGCTCCTTCCCAATTAATTTAGCCTTTAGAATCCCACACACACAAGAAGTATTACATCACAATGCATGTTTAACCTCTTCTACTTTGCACAACACATCACAACATTTATAGCACAAAGAACATAAACCCAAACTCCGTGCACAGGACCATCCAGAGAGAATATCCTAACATCAACTGTCCCTGCAGGTTCATACCATGTTCTTACAAAAGTAGACCTTCCACCTTGCCATTCAGGTGCTCGCAGACAGGAATCAGCCTGCGATGGTGGAATACAATGAAATAACTGAAAGCTGTCCCCTGGGCTCACTGAGTGGAGGCTGCAGGAGAGGAACAAAGGTACTCCAGGATGTTGCCTGAAAGCAGACCGTAGGAGGGAGGGAGCAGCTTGGCTGGGCCGTACAGAGGCGGGGAGCAGAAGGGGGTGATGCGTGACCCTGGTGGCACATTAGTGACTCGCACCAAAGACGCCAGAGCTCAGGGTCCTCTCAACCGTAGACAAAAGACTCCATTCACTCCATTCAGACTTCCTTGGAGACCTGGTAGAGTTTGGGAACCTCAAAGCATTGCCTTGAAGCGACCGGCAGCCATGACTGGGCTGAGGTCCCATGCAAGGATTTACAGCCCTCAAAGAGCTCAAATCAACTCCTAAAAGGAAGCTAACAAGAAGCCTGTATGGGAGAGGCGTGCAGATCCCGTCACACGGGTCAGCAGCTACGTGGCAGGGCTCGAGATGAGAGTGCTGATCATGAAAAGAGCCCGGCTCCCATTCTCGGACCCGATACGACGCTGCAGTCAACCCGCTAAACGGGCCGTTTGTGCCCACGGCAGACAGCCATTTACTTGAAAGACATCCCCTTAAGCAGGGTCGCGAGGGGAGACAGCTCACTCCTTTAGGTGAACGCATTTGTAAGAAATTGAGTGTAAGTACCTTGTTCGGTCCAATGAACCAGCCCAAATGTCACTCTGCAGTGCGCTCGTTCCTTACAATCCCTTTAGTGATATGTGCACACAGACATATATACATACGCCAAGCTTCTGCCAAACTTAAGTTCGGTACTAATTCCATGTTGGTAACCCCCCCCCATCCCAGATTGTTTAAAACAGCAAAGCCTTTACCTCGCATAATAACTGAATGCTAGGACAAAACCAAATATACAAAATGAACATCCTGCTAACAAATTCAAGCTCTGGAAACTAGCACAGAGGGCTCTGTGGGTTTGCAGTCTGCGACTGTATCTAGAAGTTCGCTGGTCCAAATCTTGTGTAGGAGTAATTCAGTGAGGCCTTTAACCCCAAAAACTGCTCCAGAATTGCCAAATAAATGGCCGCCCCAGCACTCTGACCCCAAGATTTGTTCTTACTTGTACAAATGCGTCTGTTTCACAGAAGTGCAAGACTGAATTTTGTTTTACCTGGACAGTGACCAAGAGGCACACCCAACACAGTCAGCTCACGTAAACCAAGTTAAAAGGTAAACACACAAAACAAAAACTCAGCCATGAGTCTGCTGATCCTCACTGGCCCTCACAGCCACCAGCATTCTAAGGATTACTGCCCCCCCTGAGCCAATGTCTCACAACATCCTGCTTTTTCTGAATTCCTGTTTTTCTTACACATAAAATTTCTCAGCTATTTTTCCCCATATACTGTAAACATCATTAGATGTTTCACAAATGTAAGATTTAATGTACAAATTTTTACTTTGCTTCATTTATTATTAACATCAATCCTTCCATCCATCTTGCAGACACTTTACCAGTCACAGGATATTAATTAATTATAGATAATGACTGATCATAAAAGGCAGACTTATGATATGGAAAAGGCTGCAAACAGAATCGATGAATAATAAAATCATCCTACAAGGGGGCTGGGGGGGGGGTACAACACAAAACACTAAACACAAAGAACAAAGCAGAGCCATAAACTGAACACTTTAACTGAGGTGTTGTAGGAACATGCACTCTGCTAGAAGAGTAGGACCAGCCTCGTAAGGAACTGAGCTAGCCTCACACCACCCTTAGGTATAAGCACTACCTGAGAGAGAGGTGATGCAAGGTGACAGAGGACAGGAGTGGGCAAGGTGATGGGACAGCTCGGTCCACTGGGCTCAAGCTGTCCTTATGTTACTGCCACATCGCTCTCAGGGGCAACTACAGGGCATGGCAGCCTCCTGTCACGGAGGAAGATGGGTCGTCTCCAGGCACCATTCCTGATATGCTTTTAGTAGCAGGTACACAAACAGGATGGTTTCTCAGGAACCCCCCTCTCCACTTATAGCTATGTTGAAGAGAAGGGATTTCAGTCACCAGGACTTGCTTTTTCCATCTTGATTTGCTCCTACAGCTGTGCCATCACGGCTTTGGCATCCACAAACATCAATGCTGAATTTCTAATGCTTGATACTAGTGGGCGCAGAAGAGTCACCGCCCCCTCCCCACAAGAAAACGCCAGCTATACCATTGCCAGTGCCAGTCCCCGGATGCATGTTCTACGCTCTGCCACCACTAAACTGGAAAAGCCTCTGGTCGATATTCATATTTAATAGACTTCCGCGCTTCCCTCTAATATTCATTTCCAATAACAAGAAAAGTTAATGAGCAACTGGAGCTAATCAAGAGGTAAACTGGCTTCTGAGGTTGGTGGCTCGGCACCGAGAATATGCATGTCGGCATACGATGCCCCCCTTTTTTCAAGTAACAGTACACTGGAGGAACAAAAAACTGACAAGGCACTCGGACAAAACAAAAACCTTCCACAAAAATAAACGGGGGTAATGACCCTTGTAATGTGCCAAAGCAAAGAATCTTGACTATGTAAGGACACACATTGCTGCGGAATAGTTTTAACTCTGCAAGAAAAAGAATAGATTAATCCAGAGTCATTTCATATTCATGAGGCTCCTCTGACCTCTATCACACAATGCCTCCATACATGCAAACATGTGGAGAGCAAATCAGGGGTTTAGTTCTACTGGTTTGCCGTGATCCATGGGCACTGTCCGATTCTTGCTCCATTTTCTGTATCCCCTACCCATGTGCAGCAAGAATCCAAAGATAAGCAAAATGGAAGTTGAAAGAGGGGAATAATGAATTTGCAGGCACCACCGACAGAAAAGCGGATAAAGGGTATACAAACTAAAATGACCACTTCTCTCTGAAGGATACAGCCATCACTGTGCCGCACAACATGGCACTGCCTACCCACACCACTGCAGCCACGCTGGTAACCAAACCCGCTCATCCAACCAAGATCAAAACACAACACACAATTAAGGCCCCTGACCTTCTGCGAGGTCACTGACCTAGCAGTTGTCAGTGTCTGAATTTTACAAGTGCCTCAGAATCCATCCATCCATTTTCCAAACCACTTATCCTTACTGGGCCACGGGGGGGCACGAGGCAGGGAACAACCCTGGATGGGGGGCCAGCCCATCGCAGGGCACACTCACGCACACATGCACACCTACAGGCAATTTGGCA
>JABFDZ020000047.1:3749696-3765505 GCA_019775955.2 Pollimyrus isidori | reverse complement strand
CCCCCCACCCCCACCCCATAGATGTGCTGCGTGATGCAGACGCTGCCTCAGAAACCTGAAAGGAAGATCGTGTCGCAAAGCATGCAATTTAAAATGAAAGCAGCCCAATTGGTTCTTGGTAGAATTTTTACACAAACCTCGCTTTGGTCTTTAGTGTCTTTGCCTGAGGGCTTCTAGGATTCACGCTTGCTTGGCTTTTGCTGCACGATAACATGCCTGCGCTTAGAAAAGCGTTCGAGGCTAAATTGTATGTAGACTGGAACACTTGACATCTTTGCGTTTGTTGTATGATTCTTAAAATGTTCTAAGATTTATCCACATGACTGCCTGTGGTTCGGTGTGCTTCAGCACAGCTGGGGAAACAACAAAAAACTAGATTTACATAAAAATTAGATGTACAAAGTACTTTAAAGCTGCAAATATGACTGTTATATGAAGGAACATTTCGGTTTTCCTAAAGGCTAATTTAATGGATAAGTAGTAAATGGTTAAATATATTAATTTAAAATGTGTGTCTCAACATGAAAGCACTAATAAAAGATTCATTTGCTTATCTAGCATTTTTACACACTGTCCTGATTTTATTCATTCATACGGCTGTGTTTTTCTAACAAGCCAAAGCAATACATAATGTAATAATGTAATTATCTACATCCTGGGATTTGAACCATTGACCTCTAGGTTATGAGCCCATGTCCTCATTCCACCGTAATATAGGCATCTGAATTCAATTTACATCAAAGCAGAAATTTAATTTTAAAATGAATCCTATTATTTCATTGTCATGTGAACAGACTAAGCACTTAGAATTACATTTCTTCCCAGACATAATCAGAATGTCTACATCGGATTGTGATTCAATAGTCATGTAGTCATGTGCCTGCCAATCATCCCAAGAGAGTCCTCACAATGCATTTGCTTTCAGGGAAGGAACTTTTTCCATTTGGTTGTAGTTCTGTTGCGAATGCATCCATTGTCCTGCTCTTTCCATTGCCCCCAGCACCCTCTGCCCCCTAGAGGTATATCATGGTCATTACACCGGCTACGTGGGTGAGTTACAATGGGGGGTAGGAGGGTGTCCCACTCATAACACATTGAACCAAATTATTAAATGATTCAAGGGATTGATGTACAAAGTCTCAGTCTCACTGGCATTGACAACAGAATCTTCATACACAGATCTTTGGCCAGAAGGTTCTGGGCAAGAACACAGATCTGAGTGTCCTCTCTGTAGCCCTCCACAGACAAAGGGTTGACACATTGATAGCCCGAATCTTAAAAATCCTTTATCCTCTATTCAGAAAATATAGATGACGCCATTGCAGATTAATCACAGTTTTCGTAGGAGAATCCATCTCTGAGTAATAATCAACCATTTAACAATGTAAAGTACCAGGCATTACCGAAACAGTAATCGTGTGTTAAGGCCTGTAGGCAGCCAAATGTAGGCTACAACCATTCCAACAGCATAATCAGTACATTTAATGGCATTACGCTTAGGCTGCACATAATCTCCCACTACATAAAAATCTGTCCGACCAATCAGACGGCAAAAACAGGGGGGAAAAGACCCAAAAATAAGCCCCAATCAATAACTGAAGCCCATAAAGAGAAGATACGACCTGTAGTCATAGAAGCTGGATTAAGGAAGAACGGTGCGTTATTTTTATCTGAAGACCCATTTGGCAGTTTTAATTCAAATTATCTCCATGTGATTCCACACAAATTAGCTTTTCAAATCAGATGCATGACAGCTATTTCAACAACTTTATATTTTTAAAAAGGATCAACTATAGTACTACCATCAAAACCATTAAAAATGTCCAGGATTCTTACACTGCCAGTGAAAGAAAGAACTCAAACAAAGAACAAAGATTAGAAATGAGATTGTGCTGTTTAATGTACATTTACTTAAGCGGGCAACACTCGAGGACTGTACTGATTGGATGGATTTGTGCAGGTAGCTGATACACCTGACAAGGAGAACAAGTAAATGAAATAGGAAGAGTGGGAAGGGGGTTCGACAAGCCCATGACTGATGATCCACAGCAGACCCCCCCATCCCAGATTACAGCATTTGATTTACCCAGATAGAAAAATCTTATCCTCATTAAAATGAGCTGGACGGACTTTCTCCAGAGCCTGGAATGGTATCTTTTTCCAGAAGTACATGGTAAATCGTAAGTCACCTATATAAACTGCTGTTTATTTATATACCTTGCCGTGTCATTCTATCCCCTTTATTCCAGTTGTCGCTGCTTAGTCATGCACACAGATCCAAAACGCATACAATTCCGCTACGACCGCATCCATTAACGAGGAGTGAATGTACTATAAATATGAACGAAACTAATTTGGTCATCGTGTCTCAGACAGTGGGACACTGGGACAGAAGACGAGGCTGGAGAGCACTCTGGGGTGCGGTCTGTCTGTACATATGGGGACAGGGCACAGGAAATAGGCTTCCTCCTTCCCAGCATCCCTTAGTGGCAGCCCTGCCCAGACTAGCGTCCCACCTGTTCAAGGAAAGAGATAAACCCACAGCCGGACTCTCCACAAACGCGTCCCAGAACCACAAACATTTCCACCAGTAACAGGTGGATTAATTCTCAACCGTAATTGCCAGTAAGTCACATTTTATCAACGATGAAATATTTTCTCAGGGTGTAAGTGCAGCAACCTAAGCGATCAATACAAATAGCCATCTGGAGGTACTTTAAAACGTAATCACAGTGCATTATGGGATATAACCCACAGCCTGAAGAGAACCAGCCGTGCAGATGTGGTGATGACAGAGCCAGCTTGTGCAATTGCAGACATGCAGGAAAACTATGCAAGAGCTACTCAAGTAAATTGGACTGGGTTATGATTCTTTCAAATGCCACCACACTTGGGATCTCGGGACTTTGTTAATTCCAGTGTCTATAAAGGTTTCCTCATATAGGAAGACTTCTGTATCTCTGCAAACTGATCAACAGGCCAACCATAGTTGTAAAGGGTTAAATGGAAAAGCCCTCTAGGGATTTGAACATAAAACCTACTGGGCACAGCTTTAAAAGTGAAGTGACTCTAGTTCTTCATGAGTAATGCTGCTTTGGACACTGCGGAGTCCAAACTGCTCTGAGTCACATCCTGCCTCACAGCTGAAATGTAGCTTGAAAATTCACATGTCACTTCTGAGTTTGTATTCTTTTACAAAGTTCAAAGAACATATTAGCAGTCATTTGCTGTTTGTCCTTGCGTAATAAAACCAGGAAGACCTAAAGCAAGCACATTTTTCCATCATTTTCTCTCTGCATTCCAGTGAGCTCTGATTACAGATTTCTTCCTGGTGAAATAGTTTTTATTACATAATGCATTTGTGGTGGAAAATGAACACCATGCATGCACACAAGGCCAGCAGGGCTGTGACCCTGAGGAAGGAGCCTCACCAATAGCATTGCTGGGATTTTAGCATGTGAGCTCAGTTTTAGTTTTAAACAATGGTGTGACAACTGACACCTGGCATCACTGAACGACTGGCAAACTGGACAGCAGATGACAATGTTTCCTGCCATTCAAACCATGCATTTGTGTTGGGGACCTCAAGGTTTGGGGGTCCCCTGTTGGACATAAATGGTCAGGACACTGGGGGGAAGGGCAGAAACAAAATAAAAGCTTTTTAAGGTAGTGCAATCCTGGTTTCATGTACAATATTCTGTACAAAGTGGGACGCGGACATTTATTCAAGAGGCGCTTCTCTCTGCCCAAGGGGAGGCTTGATCTTTTACCTCTAGTAGATCCTGGAGACTGATCTTTTAGTACATCGGCTAATTATTCCGTATGAGAAAAGTGCTTTATGCTAGAAGTACGTCATTGAGAGTCGCAGACTGCAGAAACCGGCATGCGAGACCCCGCGCAGCGCA
This sequence comes from Pollimyrus isidori, assembly GCA_019775955.2. NCBI lineage: Eukaryota > Metazoa > Chordata > Actinopteri > Osteoglossiformes > Mormyridae > Pollimyrus > Pollimyrus isidori. Next base: position 3,761,600 of record JABFDZ020000047.1, on the reverse strand, counting down.
AACAGTAAGTCGGCAGTTTAAATGCAACATCTTAAGGAGCCTCGACGTTTGAAGTGCGGCCAGCTTTTTAATCAAGATGGAGCTGCGCATTCTCATTAATAACGACAATCGCATCAGAGCACCTTTCAAACGCCACGGAACGTTCATAATGTTTCATAGGAGATTTTTGCTCTCATTAAGCACAGTGCTGCCGCCGGAGAAACTGTATCTGTCTCGCGGATGAATTATTCACGCTGAGGTTCAGCGCGAGGCTCCAAAACTACATTTCTCTTACTGTACACGTTACTCTCCGCTACCGTTTTCCTTAGCGTCTGCCTTCCTTTAGCCTAACATTTGCAGGGAATGTTAGGCTGCTACAAATGTGGTTCAGCGGGAGTAATAAATTCCTATAAACATACTGCACTTGTGTGTGCAATTTATGCTGTATTCAGTTCAAAAGTAATACAGAAGTTATGCCAGGAGACACAGGGTGGGACTAAGGGGAGTCTAAGGAAGGAAACTGCAGACACCTCTGTCTATTGATATTCTTACTCTGCTGTCCATATGATTCAAACCCGTATCCTTCTGGAGAAAGAGAGTGATCTCTAACCCTAACAAGCCACACACTGAAACTCACACCAGAGCAAAAACAGGGACTGTTGCATGAGAAACACAGAACTGCGTTGCAATGCAGAATAATTTCAAAAAGCGTCACTGGAAACATATAGCAGTGTGTTCGTGATCTAGTTATGAAAGACATGAGATAGTTTGTTAGTTCTGGATTTGCAAAGCATCATGGTACAAAAGTATTTCAAGGAAGGACCCACCCCCCGTCCGGGCTGCCCTCCGCCTGCACCTGAAGTCGGCCGGTCTGTGTGTGTTTCATAGCTACATACAGATAGGCAACTGTCATGTCTGTTAATGGCTCACCAGCTGTACAACTGGCAGCTTCCCGGAAAGGACCAGGAGAAGATAAACGCTGAGGTATTTATTGGGGGGGGTATTCAACCCTGAAATTTCAAGGTTAAATGTGAAATCTGATTGTGTGCCTGGCTGATAGCAAAAGACAGGAAGAGAGGAAATGGCCATTCAACTACAACTTTACTCCTAAATTTCTTCTCCTTTATTTATTTAGTGATTTGCTGTTTGTACTTGCATAATAAAACCAGGAAAATAAGCACATTTTCACATCATTTTCTCTCTGTATTCCAGTGAGCTCTGATTACAGATTTCTTCCTGGTGGAATAATTTTTATTATGTGATGAACATTTGGTGAAAAACGAAAAGCGCGCGCTCACACACAAGGCCAGCAGGGCTGTTACCCTGAGGAAGGAGCCTGCGATGGGAGTCTCACCATTTGCATTACTGGGATTGTGGCATGACAGCTGACACGTGGCAGCACTGAATGACTGCAAACAGAACAGCAGATTATTTTTCTGTTTCAATATTACCTCCGACAATGACAGTGTTACCGCTACTCAAACCCCATTATTTGTGTGCTACTGGTTACCAACAGTTACTACATTGGGGTGGAGATGAGTGGGGGCGCACAAACCTACCCCTGACATGAAAGTTTCAAACCTTAATAATCCACTTTAACTTTCTGATTCTGAGTCACATTTGACTGTAAAAGGTTTTATTACACGTACTTTAGCGAGCACATCTGACACTCCTGTCCCGACTCATCTGACAACCTCTAGCTACAAACTGCCAAATATAAGCGGCGTCTCTTTATGTACACAGACGATACACACAGTACAAATGTTTTATCCCTCAGCCTTGACACTTTGAGGGCAGCTGCCAGGGATCCTTCAAGTCCAATGACACTTCAGTAACAGACTGCCCAGCAACAAACAATTAATGCAAAATAAACCATGTCAATAAATAGAGGCACGTGTAAATTAGTTCTACGCTTTTTTAACTTTAATTAGATTTCATTTTTTGCTCTGAAAAACATACTGGTTCAAACCAGGGCTGTAAAATGAAAAGCATTTTAATTAAAATAAAAAAAAGGTTTTCTTAATATTTAGGGCATATTCAAAGGGTAACACAGGAAGCAATAAAAATGGGTCATTTGTTTTTTTTTCCTGCGTTCATCCACGCTGCCACAGAATAAAGGTGCTTATAGACGACTGTGACAATAAAGCAGCTTGTATTGAAATTAATGACAACCGATGACTGATGGCGAAGAAAATGGACAACAGAATATTGAGACACGGCAGAGAAGAAATGTCACTCTGCCCCTGAGAAGAACACAGAGATTCCTCTGGGTTTATGTCAACCATAAAAGCCGGAAAGCAATTCCTTCCCAATCACCAGGCCAGCCGATTTCCCACTAGGACTATCATTCACAGCTGAGATGCCCAATAAAGATTCCACAGCGTCCGCAGCGGGTGAATTTCCAGCTGTGTCAGGGAGCCAGGTGGGACACGCCCACCCATCACACCCAGGCTGTCACACCTGTGTGGCAGTGTGATAAAATCACCACAAGGGGGGCGCCAGTAATTTAACATAAGTTAAAGAGACCAGCATTTACAAAAATACCCCATTCCACATCTTTACAAAATGGTCTCCCCAGTCACAGTTCTCTTTTTTCTACCTGAGCGCACAGCTGAATTAATTATTTACCCAACCATAGTGTCCGTCCCTCCCCAGGACTCCCAATGCTAACGATTTAAAGAGCTTGTAAGCCTTCATGCACTGTGGCCCATTTCAGAGCAGCGGAAAGCCTTTAAATTACCTTTCAAAGTTAATCACTGCTAAGCCGGGCACAAGCCAGTACCGCAGCCTAGCATCGTCACGGCGGCTCAGGGGAAGGAGCCGGGTTAAGATGATTGGTCCGGCGCCCATGGTGATCGATCACCTGACCTCAGGTAACAGAACCACGCTGGATCTCACAGGCTGCCGTCCTCATTAGTGCATAAACAGGGTCAGCCGTGCACAGCAGGTATGCTTTGGTTTATACACAACGCACTTCCGGCGATGTCGTTTGTGGCCCTTGGGCTCTAGGGTGGAGGTGATGATAAATTGGTTGTGTGTGTGAGGTCTAAGCTGTTTTGTTTAAAAAATAAATAAAAATGCCACTTGTTTTAATCCTGCTGCTCTGTGTTTGGGAGCTCTGCACTGCAACTGGCTAAAATATGCGAGAGTCTCGGTGTTTCCTAATCCAGTCCTCAGGGACTCACAGACGGTCTGTGTTTTTGCTCCTTCCTTCCATGACAATAACACACTGCTCAATGTCCACAACACACTGCTGAAGGAGCAAAAATGTGGACCACTGGTGGGTCACCGAGGCCCAGTTGGCAAACAAGGTAGTTCTGAAATATGGCCTGACCCAAAGTCTATTTTCCTGAGGGATCCTTATCAATTTAAGTAGATTAAGAACTTGATCATCTACGGATTTCTCCTCTGGTGACAAGATGGTCTTAGAAAAGGAAGGTATGATGTTTTAATATTAATTTGGTTTGAAAATGAGTAGATGCTAAAAAAGGATATGACGTCAGTGAAATTAAATTCTTCCCTTGTATATTTTAATTTAATCCCCGATCTTGGCTGCGCGTGGGACAGAGGGGAAGCGGTGACTGAGGTCACTCTTGGTTCCCCTTGGAGGTCTCAGGTGGGGTGAGATACTGTACCATGCGCACACGCCCACTCTATGGCTCTATTGTGGTTTGGTGCCCAGTTTCACAATTACTTGAGCATCGGACTGGTTCACTCACCTGCTCAATGGTCTGACTTTGGACCCGACACCGGCATGGTCTATCAGGTACATTTGCAGGTTCTTAGCCTTGGCTGAAATTCACGTTAACTAGAGTCACCACCTTTGGAAATGCTCCCAAATGCCCCCTCACTAAAAAACAGAAACTGTGCTCTTATTAAGGGTAGATATGTCAGGGTTTCTTACATGCACACTCAAGCAGGATGGTACTACGGAATGATCTACTTACAGATAGTTCTCATAAGAAGGGAAGTTTTAATGCCCATGCCAGCAGGGAAAGATTTAAAGACTGGGGTGGCGTCACAAGACATTATTATTTTTATTATTTTATTTTAATCTTTATTATTCAAAGATGGCCAGATACCATCCTGGATAGATCTAGCCTACAACAGGAACAGAATCTCTTCATTGTCGTTGTACCAAAGCTATAAAAGATAAATTAAAAAGTAAAATATAAGAATAAATAAATAATAAATGAGAAAGTTAAATGGGAAATAATAGATGCGATATAGATGCTCAGTGTCAAGCTGAATGGTGAATTGAAATTGCAGTAGTGCAATTACATATTCTTTAAGAAGCAGTAAACAGTATAGATTTTTTAAATTATTATTTCAAGTTACTTAATCTGAATTAATTAATTTAAATGTCTTATATAGGGCTAACTGTAGGTCACTCCGTATAAGCATCAGACGAGCGGGTCAATTTAAAGCGAGGCAGCTGGAATAGGCAAGCGACTCGCTGGCATTTGTTTATGTGGAATTTAAGATTTCATGTCTCCGGGGTCGGAGGGGAGGTCACTCAAGTCGGGATGTTGGCAGTTCTAGGGCACAGGGATGAGGCGCTTTCGGAAACTGACTCATGAAGCTTGAGGCTCGACACATGCAAGACAGCGAGTGCAGAGAAGCAACGACGGCTCAGCGGAGGGCGTGCTGGCCTTGGCAGAGGTAAGAGCCAGCTCAGTGGGAGCGAAAAGTCACGCCCCTCCCAGATAACGCTGCTGGATTCAGCCCAGCCTCAGCTACAGAGGGCTGCAGCGAAAAGCCCAGGCTACTGACACACAAAAGGGTGAGCTCTCTGTGCCACTACAAACCTCAGTGCTGCAGACCTGATTGTTCTGTTGCTTAGCTCAGTGATTTTCAACATCTGTGTGGCGTGAGAGAATGTAAGGTGGACTGTGGGAAATTATCCAATTTCACTTAATTGGACTAAAACACTTAAAAAAATATATATTATTTGCAAATAATATGCCATTGTCGAGTGTCTGTGCTGTAATGATTATGTATTCTAAACAAACAAAGCTATTTCAACATTACAGTGATCCCCCGCCATATTGCGGATTATCCTCCGACGCCTCACAGTTCTCTGCATATCACGTACCTTGCTTGTGGTCCGATCGTTTTCGTTTTGTTTTAAGCCCTATGTTGGCTCCCAAGCGTCCCGCATCTTCTAAGCCCTCTGGCAGCAGTGAGTCTACCAGATAAAGACCTTCACCATTCAGGAGAAGGTAAAACTCCTGGATATGCTTCAGGAAGGAAAGCGTTACGTGATGTCGCTCTCCATTAAGGCATGAATGAACTGACGGTACAATACAACAAAAAGGATGAGAGACATCGCATCACTTTCCTTTAGGCAAACAGGAAGTGAAAGGGTGGTATGTCCTTAGTATAAAGCTAAAATCGTCAAAATGGAATAACATACGTATACATTAATATTATTATTATTATTATTATTATTATTATTATGTTACTCATATCCTTAGCCCGACATCCACATATCATATGTGATGTTTTGATAAGTTTACATGTGTTTAAAGCGTGTGGGGGGGTATTTTAAGGTTTAAACTATATTTTAAAATGTTTATGCGTTATATGTTATATAAATGTTTAACTGGTTTATACTTTCTATATCGCGGATTTTCACCTATCGCTGATGGGTCTGGACTGCATCTTCGGGCGGGGAGTCACTGTGCTCCCATTTTCCATGACATATCTGTGGAAGCTGAGTTTTTCAAGCCTAACTTATATAAAAACTAGAGAGAATGCATGAGAGCTGTTGAGGAAGCGTCTGTCTTCAACTCCTGCCAGAATATCAGCTTTGTGTTCGTCCAACTAGGCTCAGGTTTCATACTGAGTGAATATAAATACATTGAAAGACTATTTTGTCATTACCAGGCTGCAGAGTGTCATTTTGTTACATCTTTGGTTAGTGGTGTGCCGTGGGATTTTTTCAATGGGAAAAATGTGCCGTGGCTCATAAAATTGGAAATCACTGTCTTAGCTAACTAAAAACAAACCAAATCATTGGCTAGTGATCAATGTAGCTGATGCACAAAGAACAGCAAGAGGCAGAAGTGAGGTCACTGAGGTCAAGGGTCAATCTGCAGACAATGTCAAGAATGCAAAGATCGTATTTGTGGTCTTGGCAAGAGTAGCCTTGCTAACAGGCCTCCCAAGAACAAACTTGGGGAGCAATGAATCATGGGATTGGTCAAGTTGGGTGAAGATGCAACTGATCTATCCTTGATATTTGGGGCGGGGCAAGACCAGCATCCAGGCATTTTTATCGTCCACCGTATTTCTGTTCTTACTATTGGAACTGATCTTTGGCAACGGAAGATGACAAAAACGGGGGTGAGAACACAGATACGGTCAAGTATGTGTATTGAATAATACCCTTAAAGTCACCGGATCATGGTGGCAAGTTCAGCTGCTGCAAATAAATTGCCGGGAAGCATTTAGCTCAATGTACTCTCTTCATCGAAAAACTTGTTGTACTCACTTTAAAAAATACAAGAGGTGTGCGGGTCCAGCGATCTAAGGAGCGCTACTGAATAATTATGGGAACTGTTTGGAGCAACTAATCAGTCAGAGCAAAAACAAAATCCAAAAGCAATTTACCAACAGGAAGATTAGAACATCGTTGCTAGACTGGGTTGTTCCAATCTTCCCTTCATAATGGCCAAGAAAAACTTTACTTTGGACTAGATGAGTTTTGTGTGGAGGACTCAGCAAATATACCAGAATAATTTGAATTCCAAGTCCCTTGAGAATTTGAAATAATTAGGCTCCCTCGATTCTAAAAAGCCGTAGAAATCCCATTTCCACTTAATTGAGTCAACTAGCCTATTTTCTCGCCGTTTTCTTTCCATTAGAGAAGATTCCATTGCAGTCGCCCTGTGTTACCAGGAGCCTGGCAGACTATCATCTCTGCTGGCACAAATGGGATTGACAGGACACCACACAGATAAGGACACGGTTTCCGAGAGAGACCTTTCCATGCAGAAATGCTTCTCTCCTAGGCACTTCCGGAAATCACCCCAAAAATACCCAAAAATATATTCCAGTGAGTCTAGCAAAGTAAACAGACTGCTCAGCACTTTTCCTGTCCGGAGAAACTTACAACCAGCAACTTTCTGCTTTGAGATGCAGCTCTTACCTCTATAAGGAGATATCACTGATGGTGACTCCATGTGCATCACACTCATATATATTATTGAGTCAATTCAGTTTTTTACAGTTTATTTTCTGCAAAAATCACAAGGTGTAAAATCCATTCCAGCTGATTAAAAACCTGTCACTCTCTGACAGCATCAGATGATATTTCCACATAGACTCTCCAGACCTACTAAACTGTATGTGACCGATAGTGTTAGCTATAGCTGAGCCCCCGAGGGCAGGATAATCCTACTCACTCACTAAAAGGTGCTGTGTTACTCGGTGCATATTTTTAGTGCAGTGAGCCTAAGGCCCCGTATATAAAAATTAAATAGATTTCCTCTATCCTCGTGATATCAGGAAGCAACGTGTGTAAACAGCATCTACATATATTATGACTCTGAAGTGGTTTTAAACCTTAGTAGCAGTTCTCAGGCCCAAAGTCAAACCATTTCAGAGGAGACTGAGGAACCAGAGCCAGGCCTGAGGCAGCAACCAGTGCTCAGCGTCTCAGCACCGCAGCAGCCATGGGTTTCCAGGAGAATTTATAGCACCGGCCCAGAAATCAAACCTCAGCATCTATGGGCACCTTTGCGTTAAGTCACGCCGCAGTCATAAATTGAGGATTTTGACTGGCTGCTGCTCCACACCCATGAGTTGCAAATGGGGTTGCGGGGAGTGGAGGGGGGGTCGTCTTTGGTGTATATAACTTGTGCTCCAAAGGCGTAATATTACCCTGGCGATAACACTGCCCCATGTCAACTACATGCTGTTCGGCTTCTAACGGGGAGAATCGGGAAGATAGAAGATCTAGAACCTTTAATAATAGATGATGTGGAGCATCTGAAAAAACACCACAGTCCATATAAGGTCTTTCTGTTATTTCAGGCTTATATGACAGAGCATTATGTCTTTTATATGTTTCTTTCTTGTCTGATTATGGCCACATTTATACCAAAAAAACACTTAACAGGTGAAGCGCTAAAGGGAAAAGCCTGCAGGAAAATATACAACCTTTACATGAACTTTACATTTTACCATATGTGGTAACATATGGCTCTAGTAGGAAATACATGTTTATTGCTTGTTATTTCTTAGAAATCTATGTTGTTTTTAAATTATTCTTATGAAAGACATATATTTCCATGTATGACCTCTCCACTTTCAGTTGATTTAATTAGACATGACAAAATTCATGTTATGCTCTCAGAACACAAAGTGAATGCATCAACTAAAAAAGGATGTTTCCTTTTCAAAATACACATTCTAATGTGGAACTGCAGTCCATGATTCAACTGAGTTCATTCAAAGAATTATGCATGAAAACTAATACTAATGAAATATTAATTTAATATGCATTTCACATGAATAAAGGACATATATGTTTAACGACACTAAATTAATATGTATTGTATATTTGATTGCCTTAGAAAGAGCTGATATGACTGGTAAAATGCGCAGGAGTCATATGCTATTTTTAATAAGACGTTTCCGTACAGGTTGTGTTAATGATGCAAATCTCTGTGTTTCTCACCAGATTGCGTTTGTCATCGACATGAGTCTCGTGGGCAGCATCACCGCCGCGCTGGACCTTCCATCCACACTGGGCCCATGAGCCGCCACGCAGGTTAGGCTGATGCGTTGGCAGACACCGCGGCCATAGGCCAGCCCCTGAAAACGGCCGCCCCGGATCCAGCTGCCTCAGCAAGAAAAGGTGAACAATGAATGACCTCGGCGAGGATTCCAGGTGCGAAATTCAGCACTGTATTAAATATGTTTATTTAAAAACCTGAGGGCAGCTGTCTGCAAAAAGCTGTGTGAGTGGTTTGGGACTCAATCCCTGTGCCACCATGTTCATTTTTTCCTACCCTGGCACTTTCACGGTGGATTAGAGCAGGGGCCTCCAACCTTTTTTGCGCCACGGACCAGTTACATGTCAGATAATATTTTCACGGACCGGCCTTTAAAGTACGGGGGGTAAATACGACGAAATAAAATGATACGACTGGCATAAAAACAAATATAAACCGTATGAAAATAGAACTCACCATTACGTTGAATTAGTGGGAACCCTGAGCTTGTTTCTCCGAAACGAGCCGGTCCCATCGAGGTGTAATAGGAGACAATGACACCCCAGGTATTTTTTTCTATGGGGACCTCTGGATTAAAGGAATGAGTGTGACTCAATCCAAAGAAGGCAAATAAAAGGGGAGTTCAGGCCAAGAGCGGGTTTCTGTAAGAGGAAGCGCAATTTAGACATCGTGTGGCTAAACATTCAGTCTTAAATGACCCAGTACTTACTAGTACACCTTTTAAAATGAGCAAGACCGGAGATCAATGCAGAAATTAAAAATCGTAAAATATCTGAAGATAGCGTGGGTGTGAATCGCCCCCACCTGTCCTATGCATGGATGAGCGAAACATTTTAGACTGTACATGAAAGAACCTCCTCTCGAACCCGGGACCCGGTGGAACAGAAATGTAACGGGTGGCATTCTTCTCTTTGACAGCTGCCATTAAATCATCAACACCAACCTTTACGCAAAGCACAGTGACTCGGGCAGGGAAATTGCCTTCACTTCAACACAAATAAAAACTGCATCAGGTAGCAGCAGTACAGGAGGGAAAAAAAAAAAAACTTCGACGGCTGTAATTCTTTACGCCCAGAGGACTCAGCTGCCCCTGACCGTGATCAATGACCGCGGCAGAGCCATGATGCAGCGGAGCACATTTATCAGACCGCGTCGAACACGACTCACAGCCGCGTGGCCATAACAGTGTCAAAGTCTTCCTCTATGAGCATCTCGGCAACAGTCTCCATGGATACAGAAACCGCTTATGCCCTCTTATACCCTTCACCTACTAAATACAATAGCCTAATGAAAAAAATACTAATAATACAACTTAAAAACTGACAGATTCCCATGAGACATTGATGATGTCTTTTTGCGGGCTACATGTTCAGTCATATTTATGCTAAAATTACAAATACTAAATTGTTTGTGGCATTTAAATTGAAACTAGTGACCCCTGGTATTGCCTGAGGGGAGGGCAGCCTCTTAAAGACCGATGAATTATTACCCAGTCAATCTGGCCCTGCACTGCCCATCATTGAAATGCAAGGGGCACCCCGGGCATTTACCACAGGCTTTGGGGGGAGCCCTGGTGTCACCAGAAGCCGGCGGGCACGTGGGTGGACAGCTAAAAAGAGGGGGCCATTAAAATTTAAAAAGGCAGCTTTAGTCTGTCTCTGCTGGACAGGGAGCCACTAAGGTTACCAGCCTGGCCCAGTTTCTGCGGACAGGGCCTGAGGGACCTGGATGATGGAGAAAGCGCGTAACCTTCAACACCCTGTGAAAAGGAACGGGCAAAATGCTCAGAGATGCTACACAAAGTGCACAGCTGTGATCTCAGATACCTGCAGCTGGTTCTGACCCCCCTTCCAGTCTTTATTCACTGCTGGGATACAGGACAAGCCCCCCGCCCCACCGCCGCCTCCCACCCATGATACAGTATCAGTCTCCCTGACCTTAAAAGGACTTTGAGACAAAAAAAAAAAACGCATGTTTCTGTACTGGCCAGTGCTGGGCTCCATTTGCAGGTCGGCACCCACCTGCGGTGTGATGGAGTGGTGCCACAACCAAAGAGGCAGACCTTCAGTTAACCCGTCCGCCAAAAGGCCCAGTTCCCCATGGAGCCAGGCTGCAGCGGTCTGCTGAAGCTAGCTACCACCACCATGCATGCGTCTCTAAAAGCCCCTCATCCAGCGCGGAACAAACGCCGTGCGTCACCAGGGCCATTGGACCAATCCCTCAGGTCTGCACAGGAGCCCCGTGTTTTGTTCACCTACCATGGGGTCTGGCTCTATTCCCACCCCAGGACAGTCCAGCATTTTCTCCTCCCAGTGGCCAACAGAACAGCACCTCCCATAACCAGAAGCCAGTAGCACGGCAGTCCTCCTTAACCAGGAGCCAGCAAAACAGCAGTTAACCTAACTAGGAGCCAACAGACCAGCAGTCCCCTTAACTAGCGCCAGCCACACAGTGGTAATCAAGTCAGAAGCTATCCATGCTAAATTAGACATGTTTATGATCACTTTGAATCAGGGAGATCTCCTAACTAGTATTCTCAGGCCTCCACAGGCCCAGAAAGGGGGTGGTCATGTGACCAGAAACCCAGCTTCATCATTGGCTTATGCTTATGCTGCCATGGTAGCAGTGAATCACTCAGCAGATTGCCGGATGCTATGAATGACAGCCGTCCCAAGAATTAATTAGCTGCTGCTGTGGGGACAACTGCAGGAGAAGGCAGGTTTTCCAAAAATCATTTTAAACATTCTGCTGATTTTCTAGACTAAAGACACTGAATGCCATGGAGAGGACACCACCTAAATGAAACTGACAAGTATTGTTAGGCCACTAGGGGTCTTCAAGTGACCTTTGGAAAGGGAACGTCATCTGCTATATCTGCAGACTATTACATGGGTCCAAAATGTCTTGACTTAAGGAAATCTTTCAGTCCCATACTAAATAGAGAATAGTATTTCCACCCTCAGCATACAGCAAGACAATTTAATTACCCTCCAGAAAATGACAGAGGGATGACTCTTAACACTTAATGACCTTAGTTTTAAACCTTTTCCGAGATTTCTGACCTTAATGAACCTGAGTTAATTTGCTGGTGACAGGCCATGACAGTGCAAAAAACATGTCGACCACAAGCTCCTCCCACAGACAGGCCCACCAATCAGGGGCTGGCTGAGGGTCACACTGC
>JABFDZ020000047.1:3713556-3728355 GCA_019775955.2 Pollimyrus isidori | reverse complement strand
CAAAATATTAACAAACAATAATTTTAAATTGGCGCCGCAGCTGAAGCACACCGGCACTTTAATTTGAACTTGTTTTTTCTGGTTTTCACCCCCCCCCCCCCCCCCCCCGCATCTCGCTCTTCCTGCTCCTTTCCTTCCCCCATTGCCCTTCTCTTTTTTCCATTCCACTGCAAAGTCCCTCCCCCACTCCTCATCCCACACCACCACAGCCTGGACACACCACTACACCCTCTCTCCAGCCCTTTGAAATGTGCGGGGGGGCTGTGCATGAACCTGCTGCCCGTGGATGGGGTTTGTGAATTCGACTGCTAAGTGTGGTGCTGAGACGAAAGTGTCCCCCGACATACCAAATACCCGCCCATAGTGTCACCACTAGTGGGGGTGGTAATTGTAATTGAAATGCAATGTGATAATTATGACGACAAACATGGTATCCAGGTCCCTGGAGGAAGAGGAAGACCCATGAATTGTCCTAATCACTGTCATTCATCTTCCTGTGTGATTTATGGGCTGAGCTGGTAGCTATGCAACAGGATTGGGGGGTGGGGGGGGGGGCGATGTGGCGGTTTAGCGAAAATGAGAATAAAGGGGGTTCTGGGGAGAGGACATTGTGGTGACTAATTCCATGAATCCTCAGTCGCCGAAGGGAAATAAACTGGATATTTCAATGAGAGCTGCCCCCCCCCCCCAAGATCTGATGAATGGCTAAATGCAAGAGAGCCAGTATTGTTTATTAAGTTCACTCTCCCCTTGGGTTCACTTAGCCTAGCCACTGACCACCCTGCTTTTCTGTGGATATTGAAGTAGGTATAAGTACCGTTTCTCCTCTTCATCACCCACTGCTCCTTCATTCTCCTCACCACAATGAATCTGTTTTGAGACAGATATGTGTTTCCTATTATAAAGCCCGTGTATATTTCACAATAAAGGCACTATGCACACAATAGAAGGCATTCGTTTAAGAATTCCCAAAGATAATATGTGCGTCTACCAGAAGCTCTGGTTTTTAATTAATTTTAGTGGGTCGTGCGTTTTCTTAAAGTCAACTAATGCGGCGATATTTTGCTCAAGGCTTGTCCTAGAATTGTGTCCAATCTCCATTTTGTTCCAAAACGAAAAAAAATCTTTTATATGTATTTTAATTTTTTTATTTTGTTGCTTCGTGTAATGTAAATTAAAATCTAAAACATGTTTTTATGCAAATATGTTTACATAAAAGGCGCATTTTACATTCAAGTTGCCGCAGACGTTGATGATGGTCTAACGCAATAATGCAAAGTCGGGTGGGGCGTTACGGCGAGCAAAAAGTGCCAGTCAAAGTGCCCCCGTTAAAAGACATAGCAAATTTGCACCAAAACGTAACTGACCGTTTACATCAAGTCCTGTTGTGGGAGCTGTCCTCCGCCCGGTGCTGAAATCCGCCCAGTCTACCACACCTTTCATTCACTGCACCCAAACTTACAACCTGTTGCGAGAAAGTTGAAGATTTACATGCATAAACCGCACAAAACATTTCGATGTGAACTAGAACAACGTATTTTCATTATAATAAATATTCACTATATCATCACTGAAACAGAATTACTGCCCCGCACTATACTGAATTGCGTTAGATCAGAACGCAAATTTCAGCCATATAAGTAATTTTTTTGGCGAGTAAATTTCACTTCAGTTTCCGTTTTTCGTTATCAGAGTAATTGTTGTATCCGGTCTACAATGAGAGCAAACATTGAAAATAATTATTTCTCTTCTCCGGTTTGTACAGCGTGCGTTTACATCGAACTCTACGACAGAGACAATGTACAAATGGAATTCTTCAGTGACGGATGTACTCACCATCTGACTGAGAAGGGATCAACAGGTGCCCCTGAAACAATTTTATCAAGAACGTGTGCATCTTTCTTTATCTCGTCTCCAGCTGCCATTGAAGCAGACGTCAATCTTTGCCCTAAGCCCTCCCACTAAAAGATGCACGTAACGTTGCCTGTGATGTTACTGGACGGCTTGAAGACAGATGAGATTCAGTATGTGTATATATACTGTGGAAACATCAGAGAGGGATGGATTGTTATGGATGACGACTTCAAAAACTAACCAATGAGCTTGCGATTTTATTTTACACCGATCGACTACCTCATAGTCACTAAGGTGCTGTCATAGAAGCCTGAAGAATCAGGTTTCAAAGAAAGTGCTATGTACTTGTCAAAGTATTAATACTGATCAAATACGGAATCTTGAGTATATATCGTTAATATATTTGATAACAGATTTAGTCTTTTTATATTGAAAATAAAAATAAGGATTACCAATATATTACCAAAGGTAGAAGATGATCAATATATTTTAATAGATGGTAGGATGTTTATTATCGTTATTATTATTATTATTATTATTATTATTATAGGCCATAAATAACATTATTATTTAAAAATGTGATCTGAAAAGATGATATAAAGAAAGTACACGGGATATGATATGGCAAATTCAACAATTAATTTCATAGTGAAGAGGAATTTAGGGGTTGCAAGCAGACCAGTAATTTACAGTGACAATGGTTGCCGTGAGTTTATTGGTCATTTCGGAAGCACGGCCTGTAGGCTGTGATTTGAAGCTGTGTCTGACAGTCTGGGGCTTCATTCTGGATTACAGCGCCTGCTGTAAAAGAACGAAATCCGTGTGTGATTTATGGCCGGCAGTTGAGTCGAGGCGAGCGGACGTTAACCTTCGGTGACGGGAGACTGTAATGCACGTGGCAGCCCCCGGCTTCACAGGCATGTGCTCCAGCCTGAGGACCACAGATACAGAGATAATCAGGCCAGGGAGCGAGGCATGGCCACGCGGGTCCCTGGGGGCGGCCGGCGAGGTGAGAAGACCAAGGGCTCCTCACTCCGGCACTTTAGCGCTAATGAAGGCAGAGCGGAGGAGCAGAGCTGCGAAGGAAGGAGCAGCGCAAAAACAGGGATCAGTTTCATTATGTCGCCGGGCCTGGAGAAGGCAGCCGTCCAGCTGCGGAGGAGGAAGCCGAGGCAACGACGCCGGGAGACGGCACCTAGGGATGGCTATTATTAGTGCTGAGCATGGAGGTAAAAGGCCATGTTATTTAACTGGCACATCCACCGCTCCATCCATTTGCCCTTTGAACAAATATCATCACTGAGTGAGCTGAGGTTTTCATATCATTCTTAGCCAGCGGTCTGATGGCCATCAAAGGAACTATAAGGAAAAGCGCAATTCATAGGCGATAAATGTATCCGCCGTTAAAGAAGTCAATGTCCGATGACAATGGCGATACTGAATTAGGATATGTAACACTCCTACACCCCACCCCACCCCCCCAAAAAAGAACCCTGTTCTCCGAGTATCAAATGAATACGTTGTTTTAATGAGAACACACCTGTACTCACCTTCATGCAGGCGGACATTGAGCTTGGATGGCGCTTTGGAGAATGGGCCCATGCATCTCTTGGCCAGAAGGTCTGATTTCCTGATCACTTTCGAAGACAGTCGGGTAGCGTGGGGGTTTGAGGGCGGGGCGGCCACACCATCAGGTGTTCTTTCTTTTTCCCCACCGGGTCCCCATTTTAAACGCTGAAGTGCTGATATTAGCATGTGAATGGAGTAGGGATGGCGGCCGTCGAGCACCGTCGCTCCCAACTTCATACAATGGCTGCGCGCCGCACGCGCCCCGGAGAGCACTTTCGCCAGAGGTGCGCAACATCTCTTCATGTCAGCTTATAAATAATCTAATTAGACCCCTTTCACTGTGGAGGACGTTTCCGAACTCATAGCATGAGACAAAATTATGATTTAACATTCATTTGAAAAGCGCTGTAGTATCCTCTACTGCCTCTACTGTCAGAATGATAGGGGTATTGTCTGCAGAGGACACGGTAGTACCGCTGTTCGGTTAAGAACAGTCCTGGGTTCGTTTTAGTAGATGGTTATTCTAGTTCTACTTCACTTAATGATTTAAATTTAGAGAGACCATTTTGGCTCCATTTCTTTCCCATATCATCAAAGAAATTAGTTTGCTCTAAGTGTTCAGAGTTCAAAAACCCATGTATCACCTACTCTAGAAGTTTTTTTTAACTTACGTCTATCGATACTTTTGTTTTTTTTTCGTCCATTTTATTTTTGAAAAAAAGAGGTGAAATGTGGTCTTCGGGAAAACTGAATATGCCGGGGCCCTAAAATACACTTGTGTCCTCTTAAATTACCTTTTCCCTTCTGCAAGTACATTGTTGTCATGGCAGTGAGTCTGACATCTTTGTTCTACAAGCTCAAAACGATTATTGTAAATGTAGCAGAACTCATTTGATATAATGAGTCCATTACGGACGATGACGTCAACACCTGCCTCAGAATATCTACCCAAATACACTGCGAATCGCAAATATTTCTGTCCCTTTCAAATATTTAGCTTCATTATTTTTCCCGATTTGCAACCGGATTGAAATTGTAAACAAATTACAAGATGCACGGTAAACTTAGACGATTCATTTTTAATTTAGCTCATAAGTACAGTGTATTTTGAGTCCTTGTTAAACTATTTTGTTGTAGGTTTCCAGGTTGGCAAATATAGTACTATTGTTCCCTCGCTGCAATAAGAGAAAATTCTTATGTGAAGGAGACAGCACACTTAGTAATAATGTAGCAGCAGTAAAACATTAGCTATGACTAGCTGACGTGCTGCTATAACGAGTGAAGCATGTCTATACGCCGCAGGAATATAGTAATTGTGACAGGATACATTGTTACTGAAGTATGAACGGCTGAGTGATCCAACTATTATTTAAAATATATTCACACCACGCAGAAGAAAGCTCTCAAGAAAACAGTAAATGACTTCATATCAATCTTAAGACCTGGTTTCTAAACAGCGAATTGTGCCCTGCTAAAACTGATTTTAAAATGCTGATTTTATGCACTTTCACCTTTGTCTACAAGAGTATTGGAAATAAATGATGATTCGTAATATGAGCTAAGTCTGTTTTAAATTATGTGGCTGCCATACTGGAATTTGGTCAATTTTACCAAAAACATTGTTCTATAGACTTGATACTGTGGGCCTCGGATTCTTGCGTATAAACAATATTAGATAATCTAGTCCAACGATTCTCAACCCGCGGGTCGAGACCCAAATTTGGGTCGCGCAAAGTTCTGAAATGGTCGCGAGTTGGAAAAGTAAGCATTTTAAAACCATGAAGCTCCTATGCTGATCCACCATCAGATTTCCCGGCCCCAGTCCTTGAATAAATCTATATAAACGACTAACCAATCCAAGAAACGAAACCATAGATTCCTTCATTTAAAATTCACTGGCACATCCAATCAGATTTGTGCGATAGGCATTGATTTGCGTAAATTGCAGACTTCACAGCGTGCTTGATCATACCGTTAATTTAAACCTATACCTATTAATGTAAAGTCGCGACTGATCGAGCTGGCGTGGTGAAAAATGGGTCGCGGTGTAAGAGGTTGAGGACCACTAGTCTATGGAGTTAATTTTATGCCAAAAATATCAATCAAAAATTTGAAACCGCAAGCAAATCATTAAATACAGAATGAAAATATGTATTCAAAATGTCAAAAATGTAAAATAAAATAATTTTATCCTTTTTCTTCTCTACTTTGTTTTGCTTCTGGAATGTTTTTCTTTGCTTTTGATTTAGTTTTTTTTAATGACAGAATCGTGATGTCCAATAGACAGACAACGATGCACACCGCTGGTGACATTTTATGAACGCGAAATATGTGTTGCATTGCATACAGCGATTTCTAATAAACGGTGCGATGTTCTGAAGCGTCATGGAGTGGGCGTGCTCAGACGGTTAAAGGCGTGTTCACTCCAAATTCCAGCTGACCAATAGACGTGTAAGATGCTAAGGTCCGCCTACCCGTTAAAACAGTGGCAAAAGTCATAAGCAAAAAAGCATTCCAAAAGCAAAAAAATTCCAGAAGCAAAAAAAAAAAAAAAAAAATCAAAAGGAAAGAAAAACATTCCAGAAGCAAAACAAATTAGAGAAGAAGAAGTATAAAATGATTTTATTTGACTTGTATACATATATGATTTCCTTGCGGTTTTCAAAATTTTGATTGATACTTTTGGCACAAAATTAACTCCATACTAGCATAGTCATTTTAGAAACTTCTAAACCATAAAGAAAATGTCATGGAGTTTAAGGTGTCAACTTTTAGTTGTACTGGTAAACGTCACGTGAGCACCAAACCACAATCAGAGGTTTCCCCATTCATGCGCCTCTCAGTGGAAAGGCGGTTACTTGTAGCTAAGACACAGAGGGAAAGCTTGCTTGAAAGAAACACAGATAACCGAATGAATAAGCAAAGATTTAAATAAACTAATTTTCATAATATAGCTACTACAAAGGAAATTGAATAGAACAGCATTACCCGCTTTAACTCTTCTTCGGACAGGTTGTAACTTATAGTAAAGTGACATGAAAAAAGCGGCAATAAATGCATTAACAGTACATTTTCAACTCAGTTCTTCTGTATATTTTATTGGTTTTATGGGGAGCATATAAATCGTCTCGTGAAGCTCCAAACCGAATAGCCTATACTTCAAAAGAAAAAACAGATGCAGATACATTAAAGGAAATAAAAATGCGTTTTGTAGTCTACATTCACAAACAGAAAAAGAGCTACATGTAACTAAACTATTGCACTAGATAAATAAGAACTGAACATCAAAATTATTTTGACAACGATTTGTATAATGTTAATATAATAAAGGTTAAAGCTTTTCCAATTTCCTGCAAAGCAACTACGAAGAGCATGTTAAAAAATCATTTGTAAAGAAACGCCAGGTTTCCTTCTCATTCAAGAGAGTTATTTTATCTGTGACTACGGGGTGAGGAGAGGGTGTATTTTCAGAAATAAATTACCCGCTGCGATCATTCTTAAAGGAAATGGTAAGGGGAGGGGGATCCAGCGTATGAACCCAGTAGGTGGGACGAGAAAGTCAACCCGGTCGTTCTTTATACCCGGTGACCCAAAATGCGAACAGGAGGAGGGAGGATTAGGTAAATTAACGAATTCCTATTATTCTTTAAAATGCAAAACGTTTCTGTTCCTGAAGGCGGTGCATCAAGTGTGATTACGTGATGCAGATACGACACCTTCGACACAGATAAATAAAAAAAAAGTTTTAATTTTAATTTACGGATAATACTGGACGCCACAACGTATGATGACCCCGGGGTACGTAATCAAGATGCTTTACCGGCTGAATGTACTGGGGCGCAGTCCTCAGACAGCAGATTCATCTCAGGTAATCGTGGTGAAATAGTCAGCATGAAGACTACAAATATAATCGACAACGGATTAACGGATTCAAATACATTAATTAAAGTTTTAATCAAACAAGACTTTTCAAACCGTTGGTGTATGGCCTTATCTGCTGCCCTGCTTTAACAACATGTATCATAATCATTGGCTATGAATAGCGTCTTTTGTGTATAAAACTAATGAGAATTATTTTTGATATAGTCCGGAATTGTGTTATTCGTGCATACGAATAAAAATAAAACAATGCTTGTTTCCTGTAACAGAGCACTGTGTATTATTTCAGGATGTTTGTGTTTGGAGCGTAAATTAATAAAATAGATCGCTTTTTCTTGTCCTATTGTTACTTCAGAATCGGGAAATGTGAAAGGACCGCGACTCGCGCGCCGCGCAGTTTCCATGGTTTCGGTATTGGCGCACAGTAAAGAGCCCGTGTTATTTATCTTCGACTGCAAGAAACCACGGTCCTCCACACACTCCTTTGTTGATCAAAATTCTTTCCTCCAAGTCCACACGACTGCAGCAATATCACTACCCTAAGCAGGCCTGGCTACCAACAAACGTGTTTTCCGTGGCGTTAACACCAGCTGGCTGTATCTCTAGCTCACGAATCTTTTGTTGCCATCCTGCGCAGGCCCACTGTCGTGCAACCTTGATACCACATCAAAAGAAACACTACAGCCACTGCTGGGTAAATGTATTAGCGCGTCAAGATTTAGGATGCTCGGGGTATTAAACATTTATTTTCTGTGATATGCTATAAATCTGCTTACAAAGAAAGGACATTCAACATCCGTCAAAACTATAAGCTCGTAATTGGAAAAAGCCAACATTACAAAGGATCCAAGAGCATATGCAAAAAAGTAAAAATAAAATGTACCCGCGGTGATAATATACGCAATTGACTTACGGAACCTCTCCTGCCACCGCCTAGAAATCTAGAGCTATTCAAATTTAAAATGTCGGAAACACTGACACCATGCGGTGTTTCAAGCGAATATGTGGCGTGATTAGCATAAAAATAGGAAATATGAATGCACAAACAGCTTCAGGGAATTGTTTTGGCGTTGAATACCGTTTGCTAGAATTTTCGTGAGACAAAATTCCTCTGCGTTGGCCGGGAATCGAACCCGGGTCAACTGCTTGGAAGGCAGCTATGCTAACCACTATACCACCAACGCTTCACAGAAACGTACATCGGTTGGGCCCTACAGTACAAGGCAATGCAAAAGAGAAGTCGCGATGAGAATTCCTGATACCTTAAACAAATTAACTAATGTTGTAAATGGGAATATTGGATGTGTATGTGTGTGTCTCCTTTCCCATAGTCTTTCCCAAGATTTACATAGCAGGATGATGCTTTCCTTGGCGATAAAAGGACCACGGAATAGATTAAGAAGTTTACAGATGTTTATTTCATGGTGACTCCTACATGATAAGGAAATGTTTTACATTCTTTTCCAACACTGAAATGTTTTTTTTTTCAAGTTTAATGTGTAAAGTTACACCAGCATCTGAGCAGAACAGGCCAAAATCATTGATATACATTTTACCGGCATAAAAACTAATCTGTAGACACAGAGTGGACACAAGCAGTCTGAAGATTAATTTAGCTACAAGAAAGAAAAAAAAAACAGAACAAAAAAATTGAAATAATGGATGCACTGGCTGCCAGGAAAATGGCTCAGTAGAGAATCATGTTCTTTTGTGTATATACTGTATATATATGTATGTTTACATATATTTATGTCTGCATTAGTATACTGTACAAAGCTCAGCCTGTATGCTTTCATGGACCATCCCTCCCAGTATAAACATATACAAATATAAACAGCACACACCCAGCCTCCCGAAGCTAAAACAATGCTGGACGTTTAGAGAGTCTCACGTATCCCAATCCTCCAGCGAACAGCAAGACAGGTCTGTGTCGCACCACTCGTGAGATGGATGTTAAAGTGGGCGAACACACTGCTGAACGCACGTCCTTCAGAATGTGAGTGTAGGTGTGTGTGTGTGTTTGTCAGAGAGTTTGCATGGCACACAGTCAGGCACTGCCGGTCAAGCTGGGCCCGGTTAGTCCTTCCCTGCCCACCCCCCCCACCACCACCCTCACTGCACGTGGGGGAGGGTTAAGGGGAGGCAGGAGGCTTGCTGCTGTAGCACACCTGGTACCGGTTGACGGGTAAACCATTGACCTGGCGGGTGACGCAGCTGGTCTTACAGGGGACCATGTCCTCCTCGTCGTCGCCCATGAGCCATTCGGCGACAGCGCGCTCTGCTGCCGGTGTCACGTGCTCCGACAGCCAGCCCTGGTGCCACCTGTCAAACCTGGCGTGTTGGGAACGAGCCACGCTGTGCTGCAACTGTGGAACGGCAAGAGAAGAGACCTGAGGCCCAGCGCCAGTCAGGGGACCCACATCGCAGACATTTCTTTTACAGCTAAAGCATCACTTTTATTTAGCAGATGCCAGTGTCCAAAGCTGGGGACCAGAGAGAGGGTCAGCCAGTGTCCAGGGGGGCCAAGGGGCTTGTCCCAAAGCAAGAATAAGAATCTGGCTTAGGGGCACAACAGCAGGCACCCAGCTGAAGCTTGATCCATTTGGTCACACGCCTTGGCCTGCTGCAGCCACCATGCCGGCCGTGCTCATAATGAACCCCCCTTCTCCCAGAAGCGCCATGTACCTTGCGAGCTTTGACCAGGGCGCCGCGCCGGTACATGTAGTCCTCCGAGTTCATGACGAACACCATCTTGTGCGTGTGCAGCTTAAAGCGGCAATCCAGGCTGCCGGCACTCTGCACGCCCAGCTGGCGGCGCCATTCGCGGCGAGAGCGCATGGCCTCCATCTGCCGCAGCTGCCAGCGCCGGAAGCGGCGCAGGTTCCTGGGGGGGGGGGGGAGCAGACCGGACGTCGGTCCAGTGTCAACCGCGGACAAGGCTACCCTTGCAGATGCATGTTACTGCGACGTCCACAAGATCTAATCTGCAGAAACCCAGGAGTACATCCCCAGACCTCCACCTGGGAATCAGGCCTCTAACCTTTTGTTTACATTTGCCCTTTAACCATTGCACCTCTTCCAGTCCTTGCAAACCCCCGTGGATTTAAGGAGTAGCGACCAAGAGCAGATTAAATGAAATGTCAACACTGGTGTAGTGGGAACAGAGCAAGCATGCAGACAGTGATGGAGGTCTGTGCGGAGGGTCACACCTGGGCAGGAAGACCGGTTTGAAGCAGTATCCTTCCATCTGAGTGCACACCGAGTCAGACCCGACAAACTGCTCCATGTAATTGGACAGGTACTGCACAAGGAGACAAGCCAGAGAAATCAGTCATCAGGCTTCTGCTTTCCATTCATAGCTTTACTTTATCCAGCTTTCTGCCCCAGACATGGTAAGTGGTACCTGCACATCCAGGGGGTCGTCACCCTGGGCCTCCTCCGTGTCCAGAAGCTCAATCGTCAAGGTCACCTGACCTTTGCTTTGAATGAACATAACCTGCAGCAGGAAGGGGAACCAGGCAAAGCGTCATGAGACGGACATGCAACGGTCAGCCTACAAGCTCCATGTAAATGTATGTTCAGCTTTAAAACAACCATGACAATAGCTGCTTCTCCTGCAGGTGCTCTACCTTGAAGCAGTTTTCGTCAGCCATGACACGCTCGGCCTTCCACTGGTAGCTGGTCTCCCATGCAGCCCGCACGCACTGCGAGGAGAGGTTGCCCCCGGCAGCACCCCTCTTACGCTCAGCAAGGTAAAGCTCCACTACCTGCAGGCACACCTCATCGCTGACAAGGTGCTGCAGCTGTGGGCCGCAAGGACACCAAGAACTTAGATCTGGGGCTTCTGTACCACTGAAGAAACTCCTCAATAATATCAACTGAACAGAAGCAGATTAAGAAGCAGGACCACATCCCACCTGTCTGATGATGTTCTGGATGAGCTTGTCAATGGTGAAGCCAATGTAGGCATGGATGGTGAACATCTCACGCAGCGTGTCCTCGTACTGCGTGGAGTCCAGGTTACCGTCCAGCAGGCTGCGCACCATGTCCAGGAAGGCGGGGTAATACTCCTCCAGCTCCACCTCACCTGTGTGACATCACAGATATGGCTCTGAAACCTAAAAGTGCATTTGCTGATCCGCTTTACCCACTAGCATTGGGTTACTCTAATGTTTCCCAGTTGGTTAAACCGCAGGGAACTTTAAGGTTATGAACTGTATGGTGCCTATGTACCAGCCGGAGAAACGCTAGTTCTAGGAGTTATGACGTTCTCCTGTTTTTGGATAAGGCAGCAAAGCTTTCAATGGGGTGGGGCTTACTAGGCTGTTTGAGGCGTAGCTCCATGGCGAGGTCGGTGGCCTTGTCCCGCCGGCCATCGGCCAGCAGTAGCCTCTCGCGCTCCTTCTCGGCACGGCGCTCCAGCAGCTGTCGCTCGGCCTGCCTGTAAACGCGGAGCAGGCGCGAGCACAGGGTCTGGTGCAGCCGCAGGAAGAAGTACCAGTTGTTGTTGACAAAGAACAGGTTGTACACGTCGTCTAGCTCTTTCTGGTGCTCTGCCTCCGGATCACACAGGTCCAGCTTCTCGCCGCTACTGGCAGTTGGGGCGGTCGGCCCGGGCTCGGTGCCATGAGGCGAGGTGCAACGTCGCCTCCGAGAGTCCCCATTGAGCTGGGGTCCGGCCCCAGTGCCCGCCCCTCCCGGGGCTCCGCCCCCACCCTCCTCGGTGTCCGCCTCCTCGTCCGTCCATTCTTCCGTCTCGCTCAGCTCACCACGGCGGGCGAAGAAGAGGTCGGGCACAAAGTGCTGCATGATGCGTTTGATATGGTCCTTGTCGTCCTTGTGGATGGTGGGCTGCCGCTTGACGTGGTAGATGATCAGGGAAGCGGCGTCCTCTAGGATCTGCTTGTCCTCATACACAAAGATCATGTGAGGCTCGCTGCTGGTGCTGCCGCCGCCCCTGTCCCGCCCCTGCTGCTGCCCTCCTCCTCCTTCCTCTGTGCTTTGCTCCTGCCGCTGTAACCAGGATCAAAAGCCTCCATGAAGTCAAAAAGACAATAGCACTCATTTTAAAGTGATAACAAACCAACCAACAAGCCGAGAGATCATTGCATGCTGCCAATCACAGACAGGTCTTAACCCAAATTCTGGCTCCCAGTGGCTTAGACCTGTCATCAGCCAGGGTTTCAAAGGCTCCTCCTGTCCAGCTGCCATAGCCAGGATCAGTTCTTACCTCGTCGTAGACACTCTCGATCTCGTTGAGCAGGCTCTTGGACCGCAAGGCTTTGATATCATTCTGCTTGAAGTTGACACCCTGGTGGTCGAGGGATTTGAGGTAGGCCTTCTCGTACTGCTCACGCCAGATTTTGTTGAAACCCTGCTGGGCCTCCCGCCATTCTTCTTCCTTTGCCTTCAGCCTGTGGTGAGAAAGGCGGTAGGATCATCATATTAACACTGGCTTGGGAGACATCAAGCCCCACCCCCCTACATTACAAACTCAACCCTATGAACCGAAAGAAAATCCACTCAGGTAATGCACCATTAACTCCTGAAGGTATCGTTTCACAGAGGAAAGCGTGAACCTCTGGGCTAAGTGCTCTGACCTCTTGAGCACCACGGGCACAGCGGTGAGGGGGCTCCTTTTCAGGCCCTCGATGACCTCGGGCGCCTTGTCGCCGTAGATGCGATAGATGGCGCGCCGTTGGATGACCTCAGAAGTGCCTCCCAGACAGTCATCGAGGCGGAAGCGGTCCTGGTCGTCGGGGGACAGGCGTGACAGTTTCTTCTGCACGCTCTCCAGGACCCGGATGGTAGCCAGGTTGGTCTCCAGGACCACGTCCAACTGACAGACCAGATGAGCAAGATCAGTATGACTAAATGCACAGAACAGGCATCTCCTTTCATTAAACTCAAAACCCATTTAAGCAAAATTAAAAGAAATTCAACGATTAATTAAAATGAGTTAAGTTTAACAGAACTCTGTAAGGAGATCAATGATAAGATTATTCTCAAAATCTCCTCTGAGCTCTATAAAAAAAAAAACAGCCAAACGTGCATAGAAATGGCAACAGCATCCATACAGTAGTAGCGCATGGGGGGAATGAAAAAGGAGGCGGATAATGTGCGAGATAGACCGTGTAATGTCTACACGTCGGGTTCCCGAGCGAGCTGAATCAGAATAAACAGTCAGGATGACAGCAGCTGCCTGCCTATGTGCAGAGCAGATGGAGAGGCCCTGCTAGTTAGCCGCTCACCTCGAACCGCTCGTCTTCACAGCGATGGAGCTGCTCCTCGTAAGGCGTCTTCTTGGAGCTGACGAAGGTGGAGTCCTCTGACCACGACGGGAAGGACACCCACGTGTCGTTCAGCACCTGCCCTCGCAAATACAGACAGGAGCCTTAAGAAGGTGATGGGGAGGCTACCCCTGGCAGTTCAGACAGCATAAAGGACAAATTGAGGACAAGCACATGAAACCAGGACATGGTGTGCATCATTTGACCTGGGAGACATAATATTCAGGGCTGTAGTCTAGGGGATCCCAAGCCTGGGTGTATGGACCCATACTGGTCAGTATGCCGCCGTGGAATGAGGCAGATTTGTCAGGCATTGGTTAATTACCAAAATAAAAGAAATATTATCAGTTATTTATGACCCCTAACGTTCACATGTTCTGTTTGCATCTGGAAAAGACGAAAACTGTAAATCTTATGAAAATCGCAGATTGATCTGTTGCCCCCCCCCTTGGTTGTTTTACTTGTCTGTAAATTTTTGTCTCACGCAAAACGGTCTGCGAACAAAAGCTTGGGAATTCCTACTATAGTCTACTGACGGATCCTCTCTGGCTACAAAACACCGTCCTTAGCACCAGCAGTACATCCGGCTGGCCCAGCGCCCTCCATCAAACTCGGACCCTCTGTAGGGAAGCTCCACCCTCCTCCAACCCAAGCATGGCCCCCCGCTCAGGGGCCCCACAGTACCTCCTTGCAGATGGCCGTGCGTCCGCTGCACTTCGGCTGCTGGTAAGTCTTGGGTAGGGCTCTGTAGCTGGAGCCCAGACGCTTGCAGGAGGCATAGTCAATCTCCCTGCCGCCGCTTTCCATGTAGCGGTCCGAGAGCCCCGACAGCGAGTGAGACAGCTCCTTCTCTCCCAGGAATGACTTGAACTGAGTGTAGAGCTCTGGGAACTTCCTAGAGGTCGAGCAGGTCAGTTCATGGGTTAGAAATCAGTGCATCTGAACATGCCTACATACCCTCAAAAGTTCTAATTAGCCCCAGACATTGTCAAGTGGATCACCTGGGGCCCCAGAGACTGTTTCCATTCATCCACTGGACTACTTGTTTCAACGATCAACTAAGATACTAGGGCTGGGCAATATGGCCTAAAATTTATATCGCGATATAATTTGTAGCACGTGCGATAACGATATATCACGATATATTAAAACTGACTGCCAGATACATTCCCGAATAATAAACACACTTCAAAAAAGTACAGAATGC
>JABFDZ020000047.1:3674355-3702923 GCA_019775955.2 Pollimyrus isidori | reverse complement strand
GCTTTGCAAGTCACTTCGTCGGCCTTTCTGTCAAAATGGTCCCACACAGTACTTCTTTTCGCTCGCTTCATTTTGCTTGCCCGGCTAAATGTCTGAAGGCACGTGTGGTTGCACGTGATGACGCCCCATGAGTTAACAAATAGCGTATGTGTAGCATATTTATGCCGCAAAACTTTATACTACTACTAATAATAAAAAAAAATTATATATATATATATTATATATATAAATAAATAAACAAACATTTTAAACCGTTTAACCGATAGTAATAAAATCGGTCAAAATTCATTCGGTCGGTTCACGGTTAATCGGTTAATATGAGCATCCCTACAATAGACCCTTTTCCCAAGATGCATACGTTATTTTTAAGTTTACCCAAGTGCAGCCACCTCCTGTCTGACACCTGAAGTAGCCAGCTTCTGCTGCAGGGCCACTTGCTGGTGGGAGGCCAGGTGTTGCAAGGCAGACAGTAAATGGCTCGGAGGATGAGACTGCAGCAGGTCCTGATCACAAAACAGGAAGACACCAAGGCGAGCTGAAGCAATTGTTCTTATTCAACGGGCTCAAAAGGATACATTTATTACGCTGAATGCACTCCTGTTACTCTAGAAGACCCTTAACTGTGATGACTGGGTCCATTTCAGAGCCATAACATATTTACACAAGTTTTTTTTTTTTTTTTTTTATTATTAAGCAAGCCACAACTGCATATCAATAGCAACCCATTTACACGCCGCACCTCCACAGCGCTCAGCCAGTGCTGGTAAACTGCCTCCCTCTGATCACGGGACATGCTGGGAGGAAAGAACAAGAAAGGCAGTCAGGCAGAGTCCATAAGAGGAACCCACAAGCAGGGACACGCTGTGCCTGAGGTACGAAGCACCACTTACTGTGCTGCTGAAGGCACCTTCTTGAGTTCACTTTCCAGCAGAGAGCAGAAGAAGCTCACCCTCTCCTCAACCAGCTCCCTCACCGTGCGCTGAGGATGAGTCAGAAACCTTGTTAGCTCCCTAAGTGATGTGAGGACATCCAAACACTACATGGCGCTGTGTGCAGGTGACACTGGTACCTACAAGAACCCGAGGCTCTGGCCCCAGAGAGCTCAGGCTGTCACTGCTACTGTCATTACCCCCGAACACCAACTCCACTTCTGCCTTCCTGCAAAAAGGACACAAACCACCACTCAAAAAATGCTGCGATTAAAAAGTCTGGAAGGTAACAAACAGTGCCCCCACCTGGAGAGCCGGCTCAGGGCCTGGCAGTGGCCATTGAGTCTGTGGCAGTCCTGGTCCACTGAGCGGCGCTCGTCGGCATAACGCCGCCTGGCGGCCTGGAGCAGAAGATCCCTCTGACGGCTGTCCCTGTGACTGTCCCAGCTGCGGCTGACGCGCCTCTCTGGGGGGGGGGGCGGCACCGAGTGAAGGGGCCATACAACAGCAACAACGCAGCTAGCCGCACTTCACAGGAGTGCTTCTGTTCTGCACTGCTTATGGCAGGATGGCACAGGACAGCAAAGTGCTGCCATCCCCTCAAAGTCTCTCAGCACTCTGTGTGAAGTAAGGAGGACATGACTGCTGGGCTGTGCAAGCGAGCATCGCTGTGTGTGAGGGAGACACAGAGAGACTGCTGCTGTGCTCTGACTTGCACAGACTTCTGAAACAGTTACAGAAAAATGGATGGACAGATGGATGGATGGATGAATCTATGGCTCTCACCCTCAACCACAAGCTGAGCCTCATCTACGCTAATCTGGGCATCCAGCTGATTAAGCTCTGCTCTCAGCTCCTCAATATCCTTCTTCAGCCTCTCTTTCTTGGCCACCTCACTCAGTCCCTCCACCCGTTGCACCTGGGGGAGCAAGACGCCATTAAAATGTCACATGCAGCCACTTCTACACAAACCATAAGAGAGCATGAGCATCTGCACACACAGGGAAAATGCCCTGTAATGACATCACAATGCCGCTACATTAGAGGAGTCACAACCTCAGCAAGGCTCTGTCTCACCTCATTATCCTGCAGTGATTTGTACCTGGGAAGTCACACCATCAAGGAAAAAGAAAAATCAACTCAGATTCACCCCTCACAGCTGTGTGCTTCAGCAAACATCTGCGTGGACCGATCTCTACCACGTGCAGCTAAATTTAACATTCAGGGTGATTCAAGTGCCAACGCACTTTCACATCGGAGCACAGCTAAGGAAAAGGATACCATTGCAGATTCCCACGCATAATTCTGACATTTCTGCAGAAACAAAGGAGGGGGTTGACGTAACTTGGAAGAGACGAAGTCTGCTGAAAGAAACTAAACGTCTAAATTAAACGAATACAGTAATCAGGTCCTTTTACTCACCTCTGGTTGTAAACATGTTGAATGACATATTCCCAAATAGAGGAACCCTGTCCAAGGCACAGCCTAGGGAATCAGACAGATTTCAATTATCATAAGACAAGGCATTCATAAAGTATTACGAATACATTTACGTTTCTTCGGGACGGAATATCTTGCTACGCACGTTTTTAAATTGTCAGGAAGGAGGAGATTCGATGGCAGATTAAACTCCTCTGTAGCCCACCGCTTAATTTCCCGAGGAAGACTCCGGTCAGCCATGCTGGAAAGGCATCAGAAAACAAGGGCGATAACCGCTGACGACAAGCACCCTCTGTCCGTCTATTGATAATTAAGAGAGGCAATTTCGGGACTCTAAAGACAACGGAAAACCAAGCTGACATCTACGTCCAAGAGAGCTTACAACACCTTATCTTTCACCGAGACAATGAAGAAAACCGCAGAAAATGAAACTTACGATTCCTCAGCCAAATTAAAATGCTGAATATTTTAACTACTACGTGGCGACGTTTAAAAACAGTTAGACACACCGCACCTTCTTGCATTGGTTATTCCGTCCAACCTGAAGTGGGTTTATATTTGAAGCACTTCCAACTTCCCGCCATGTCGCGTAAAACAGTTTAGCGTCATTTCTGGTGCACGCATTGCTTCTGGGTAATGCAGTTTCTATACTTTATCTTATCCGGAGAATTCACTCTATAGCTGTGTTTCTGCAGTGTACAGTGGCATCACAGAGATCGAAATTAATCCGTTCAGAACTCCGAATCCTAAAAAGTTCGAGTTCCAATAAATTGGTGCCCAGTCCCAAAAAAGTACCCTGAAATATGATTTTTTTGGCATTTAAACACAAAACGAATCGGACAAAACAAGAAAAGCATACAGTATAATGTACTAAGCCCATTTGAGCAAATTTATCAAAACAGTATTTTTTAAAGTAAAAAAATAAATGTATCCAAGCAATATGTAAAGTTAAAAACTGTACGTCATGTCCCTATCGTCCGCTCTTTCCGTGTGCCACGCCCCCTCTTTAACCCCGTGTGGAATCCCCGTGTCATCAGCTGTTTCTGGTTGTTGTCATAAGTCCTCTGTATTTATTCCGCGTTTCAGTTGGTTTTATTGTATTGTCCGTCTGTGTTTTTCCTGCCTTACCTGTAATTAAACTCCGTATAATCCCCAATACCCTGACGTGTAGGCCTTTGCCTGGGCACGACAATATTATAATTAAATGTATTAATGGTTTATTATTGATATTAAAATAAGCGTTTTTTATTTTCAAATGTATTATATAATTGTTGTTACAGTCTATTGTCTAAATGTATTTTACTGCTTAAATATGTGTATTCGGCTAATGTAAACATGAAAGATGCTATCACAGCGAATGCGAGGCTGAGACTGAAGCGTTACCCTTTGTTTCTGCTGAGACGAGCCCCGTGACATATTTCCCAGGGTGTACAAGTTCTTTAGGTCGGCGTTTAGTTTGACTTCTGAGATTCAGATCGATGTCTAAGTATTTTTTTTCTTGAAACGGCTCATTCGACTGTTAAGAAATTCGAGTTATAATAACTGAGGTACCACTGTACCTGCAAATAAATTGACCTGCCCCACTACCTAATTAGAAAGCGTTAGACAGAGAGATTCAGATCGATGTCTAAGTATTTTTTTTCTTGAAACGGCTCATTCGACTGTTAAGAAATTCGAGTTATAATAACTGAGGTACCACTGTACCTGCAAATAAATTGACCTGCCCCACTACCTAATTAGAAAGCGTTAGACAGTGAAGGTACTGGAATTGAAAACAGAAAAGATCTGGATACCCGAAAACACCACAGACAAGACAAACATGGGCCAAAAATTAGAATTTATTCAGTTATGTTCATAAATTCTTTGAGTTTGTGTTAAACATTCTTTAAGCTGTTCAAGTTGGCAGTTATGATCTTAACTTTGCTGTTGCTAAGAAAAAATGAGACATACAAAATAAAAAAAAAACTCAGGACATAAAAACAGTAAGTCAGTGTTGAAATTTCTCACATTCAACCCAGATTGTAACACTGTCCACAAGTCAAATAAATAACATTCATTCGAATAGAAGCATGCCATTCAAGCCATCACAAAAAAGAGCAACACGCACAGAAAAAATGACAAATGTCATTTTTCATATTGAGTGATTTTCCCCCATATATCCTACTGTCTGATCAACTTGTGAAAACAGAAACTTAGATTAGCTGAAACTCAAATATGCATGGAATTATAATACAATATGTACCTGGGAAATTCACCGTGAAACATGCAGACATCCTATTTTAAACCTGGATTTGCATCTGGCAGTACAGCAGAACCACGAAGCACTGCCGATATTGTTATGGGTTTAGCATGCATACTGACAGCGATCATAGCTCACCATCCTTTAGTGACCATCATATGCAGGTTATGTGAGTGATTCACACAAGAACATCGCAGGATGATGAAAAGCAGCCAGGCTCAGCTCGTTAAAGCACGCCGATGATGCCAGCAATCACACGTACGGTAAGGAGACCACAATGGCACACAGACCATTTAAAAAGGTCAAACTGATAAACAGAAATAGGTTTACATGACCAGGAATTTCAGTGATTAGTCAAAGCTAGTGTAAAATATGAACAGCCTTAAATTAGTTTTCCAACTGCTCCATCACTTTAAGTGAAGTGCTTTTATACATAAAAAAATGTTGATTCTCTTTTCTACAGTTGAACTTTGATAGTAATTTTAGGTACTCTGTAGCTTCCATTCCCTGATTTCCATGAAGAAATACAACCTAACTATCAGTGAGACTTAAAAACACGTGCTTGCTTCAGCATATTCTAGTCTCTCCATTTGGCTCCACCTCATTCTTAAAAGAAAAAAAAGAAAACTTTTGTCCACCAGTGTCCAGGGCCTGTTATTTCAAGGTAACTGGTTTGCACCATGTTAAGGCTGGTTTGCGCAAAACTTGCTGTTCGCAACACGCACACACACACACATGCGCACGCAATGGTATAAAACGGTACATAGAAAAAGAAAAGCCAAAACAATTAGAACAGAACTGTACATTTAACAAAGAAAACAAAACAAAAACGAATTCCTTTGATTCTGTATTTGGCTGTCCCAAAAACAAGTCTCTTTGTAAACAAACAAAAATGAGGAGAATGGCCCCCACCACTCCTCTCCTGTTTGTGTGTGTTCGCGTGTGTGTGTTGGGGGGGAAGGGGGGCGTGGCTTCGTGAGTGACAGTTATGCTCTGGCATCGGCATCCTGTCTTGGTGAAGTCTGAGGCTGCTCCCCCCAGAGCACCGCGCTGTATTACCGTATCCGGGTGAAGAGATTCAAAACCGACACAGATTCCTGCAAGCAAAACATACCAATTACAAGCTGCAGAGCACTGCAAATTCACCACACACACACACTTCATATATATCTATCTTCGTGGAGACTCTCCATTCATTTCTATAAGCATAACTGTAATCCTAGGTATGATAACCCTAACCTCTATCCAGCCCAAACCTTAAGCATAAGTAACAAAAAGTACAAAATGTTTGCCTATTTTAGGTTTTTTGATTGCATTCACTGATATTTATAATATTAAGATTTATATTGAGAGGACCTAAAAAATGTCCCCACAAGCTAAAACATATGCTCGCTCTTTCTCGCTCTCTCACACACACACACAATAACACCTGGCCTAATGTCCCACATGGGCCCACCTTTGTCGACCGTGTTTTGCTGAACACGTTCCAGAAGCGCAGGGTCTCATCTCCAGCCCCTGTGACGATGGCCTCACCATCTGGTGACATGGCCTACAGGAGAAGAGCCCCCCCAACCCCAGACACAATTTAGCACCAAACAATGCACAGAAAAGTACAGCACAGAAAAGTAGTGACTAGGCCACCCCTGCAGGAAGCCACAGGCCCTACCAGATAGAGGACTCTGTATGAATGCCCCGTCAACTTGGCCACCTGAGTCAGGGAGGGGTACTTCCACACCAGGATCTGGTTCTGAGAGTAGCCGTGGGTGCTCACCTGTGTGTGTGTGTGTGTGTGTGGGGGGGGCACAGCCATTAAATCATCACGGGAAAAATGAAAATCAGCATGCAGATTTAAGCGGAAGACTTAATGGATAGATACTATGGGAAGTTACTTCTCCATGGTACATTAAAAACCAGAAAGAAGTATAACTGTGCCTGGCTAATGAAAACAGTCGGACACAGGCGGGTCATACCAGCTCATTGGTGTGCTTGGACCAGGCCAGGTTGCAGACTTGCGAGCCTGTATCGGTGCACTGCAGCGGTTGCCCTGTCAGCGTGTTCCAGAAGCGGATGCAGCGGTCGGCCGTACCCCCGCCTGACGCCAGCAGCCCATGCTGGTGAGGCGACCAGGCGATGGCCTTCACCGCTGCCAGGTGCTCTGTGTATTGCTGCACTGGCAGCACGCTGGAGTGGTTCCACACTAGCAGCTGAGGAAAGGGGCGGAACCTCAGCATCAAAGCGCAACGGCGGCCTCACAGAAATATGCCAAACTTTGTCAAGTTCATAATATTCATAATGCTAACTGCAAGAACATGCTACCTCAAATATTTTCATTCCACATTCCTCACTGTAATTTTTCCACCCTCTTTATATATCTGTATACAAACCTAAGACTAGGAAAGTGATTTAGGGTGGAAAAGCTCCACCACACCACGCCACACCACCCTACACACACACCTTGTTGTCGTTGCCCCCAGAGGCGAGCAGCTGGTGGTCTGTGCTCCACTTAAGGCCGCAGACCTCCTGGCGGTGGCCCTGCAGGCGGCGCTCGGACTGCAGCGGAGGCGTGCGGATGTCCCGCTGCAGGATCACGCGGTCGCGGCTGCCCGACGACAGCTGGTCTGCGTTCCATGCCAGCGCGCCTGCCGGGGGGAGGGGGGGGCTAATGCACGCCTGCCGAAGAGGAACCTTGAAATGCAAGGCTTGGAAGAATAATGCGAAGGCTCCTCACCGACTCGAGCCGTGTGCCCCTCCAGCGTGGAGAGCTTCTTGCCGGCGGCGGCATCCCAGATTTGCACGAAGCCTTTGTGCGTCCCCACGGCGACCAGGTTACCCTGGAAACAGTGCGTGTGTCAGAACACCACCATGCAGACAAGTCTACCCGAAGATGAGGAATGGAAGCGTGTAAACTCACCCTCTCCGACCACCCGACGGAGGTGACAGAGTCCCCCTCCACCGAAAGGTCACACAGCCGGGTCACCTACAAGCGAGCACGAGCCGTTTAATTGGCGGCCTCTGAATCAGAAGCAGGAGCCATGGAAACGGCTGGTCGCCACGGTACCTGGCTGGTGCAGGCGCTCCACAGGTACACGCAGGTGCCCAGGCCCACGCTGAGCACGTTCAGGGACGACCAGTCCACTAGATTCAGGTAGAAGTCGTCCTGCAGCTCGGGGGCGTCCAGCACCTTGAAGGGGATCTTGGAGATCTTGCGTGTGGGTTTCCGCGGTGAGCGGAGCAGCTTCTGACTACAGGACGTGGCAAACGCAGAAGATGAGTAGATACTTAGTATTAAAATAAGAGACATTATACACTTTATGGACTCTGCAATGTCTACTCTAGTAAACCATGTGTGTGTGATCATAACACAGTCTTACGTGATTCCATAACAGATCTAGGGTGCAGATTTCTTACCTCTTGCTGCTGACGGGCGATAAGGAATACGGCGAGATGCTGTTTCCATCATCGGGGGTGGAGCGCTTGGCGCTGATCGAGTACTGCAGGCCGGGAAGAGAAAGACCAATTAAATGCTAGTCCTTCCAAATAAGGGCGGGGCCATAATGCTGGCGGCAGGGCTCCACGAACATTAAAGAGGCTTCGCCTCTCAGGCGTGGATGGCTGCAGGCGGCGGTCCTCCGTTTGGGGATCCTGCACTTTCTCGATGCCAGCACCAAGAAGCTCGTTCTTCAGAAGGGCGGAGTACGCCAGGCCATCCGCTGGACAAGGAGGAAGGAGGCGCCCATTAAGCTTCACAACAAGCCCTACAGAATCACGCCATACTATAAGGAATCAGGACGTAGATAAATAAGGAGCAAAGATCACCTTTGCCGGTATCAGACGTAGCATCCTTGGTTTTCCTGTTCTGACTGGGTGATTTCTCGTTCTCCTACAGACAGGCATTTCCCAGTATTAATCAATATTTATGTAATGTAACATGTATGTGCATGTAGCAGTTTAATTACTTTGTAAATAGTCAGTAGGATTTTCTATCTACCCCGATGCTTCTGAGGTTGCTAATTTTAGGTTTATAATGCAATAATACAGATTTGCCATAAGATTTGTTGTGTGAGCGACAGTTTGAAAGTGCGTCACGCCGGATGCAAGAGAGTTGGCAGCCCTGTAGGGGGCAGTGTTCAGAGGCTCACATTGATCCTGTGGAAGTTGATGCTCCAGTTTGCACCGGCGCGGGATGGAATAAACCTGTCACCGTGCTTGCTGGGTGAGGACAGCGGGGAGTTAGTGGGTGTCAGAGATCGCATCACTTCCGTCACTTTCTGTAAGGCAAAAAATAAGAGAAAACTATGGCAATGTCCCCACTGCATGAAGCT
The DNA here is from genome assembly GCA_019775955.2 of Pollimyrus isidori. Lineage (NCBI taxonomy): Eukaryota > Metazoa > Chordata > Actinopteri > Osteoglossiformes > Mormyridae > Pollimyrus > Pollimyrus isidori. Next base: position 3,693,993 of record JABFDZ020000047.1, on the reverse strand, counting down.
GGTTCTCCTGCTGAATATGAAGTAGAGAGCTCTAACTGAACTGTATCCCCACCCTGGGAAAGAGGACCCACCCACCTCAGCCCAAGCAATCTCCACATCACCATTACAAAGCAAATGGGAGACAATGAGCTGGATCTGAGGAGGATTTTCCTGAAGGAGGATTTGAGTGTAACAGACATCAGTGCCACTTAACTTCCCCTGGAAGTTTTGTGTAACACTGTAGAGGTTGGAATTCCCACATAAAAGGAAACATAGGAATTAGTACTGATAAGCCGTTCTTATTGAACTTATTCCTGTTGGGCCATGAATTTCAAAAGACTACACATCCTCTATGACAGCTCCCACAAAAGCAGCCACGAGGAAACAGGAAAACTAGCCTGAGTCACAGCAAACATGCATCCTTATGGAAACTCACAATGGGGCTGGGAATCTCGTTCTGGATGTTGATCTGCCGCAGCAGCCGACGTTCATAGTCCTGATCCATGGCTGGACCGGAGTGGGAGGGAACCCACTGGCGGGGAAGGAGCTGGGACCACAGCGGGGCTCGGCGTGCCGGCGGTCGACAGTCTGCACACGCCCGGGGGAGACAAAAGGCAGGGCTGCAGCGATACTCAGAGAATGACCGGCACGCCTTTTTCACGTCTCGATCTCACAGAGACTAAGCAATCCTCATAACAAACATGCGTACAACCACGGGGGACCTAACACAGGCTGGGCTTGAAGAGACTATATGGCAGTGCTTGAAGTGCAGTAAATTAAAATTTAACATTTGTGTACAAGTATGAGAACAAGTAAATGGCATCTGTGGAAAAACACAGAGCAATCTTTGTTCCTTAAAAGACACATACACAGAGGTGAGAGTGAAGTTTGGGGTCAGCTGTCTATCCAGCACTCCTGAAGCTCATTTTTTTTGAGGGGTGGGTGTGGGGTTATGAATCTTGCTAAAGTGCCCAGAGGCTGTTCTATGGAACACAGGATTCAAACTATCGCCTTTTCGAGGCAATCTCAGTTATGCAGACACCACAGTAATATTCCTGAAGAGCTCTCAAGGCTCATCGTGCAAAAGCAAAGGTCTGTCAGCCATGCTGTGACAGCATCAAGCTTCTCTACACATCCTCTAGTGAAAGGAAAACTCACAGGGATCATTCAAACAGCTGTCTTCAGACACCAGGTGCCCTTGTCACAAATCTAAAATTACCCTAACCAAACGGCTTTCAGAGAAGCGACAGTTCTTCCAGGAACAGAAATGCCGAGCAGAAGTCACCTTCTGACACGCTTTGTGTACAACAGCTGCCTAAACATTCATACATTAAGCAAGTAATTAGTATAGCTCAGCCCCCGTAAGTCCATTTTAAAATTAAAAGTGACCAATAAGCCCGCTATCTGGGGCCAAAATACTCTCGAGCAGTAAAGTATACAACAAACTACAGCTGTCAGCGTGTCCCCACCCATTACCGATTCCTTCTGCACATTCACCAGGCCAACTAATCGATCACTATCCATCTGTTAGGTATCCTCAGGTAATACATATTCTCATGAAACGATGATTAACGATTTACTATTAAATGCAGACAATCACAGTATAAGCTGATCTAGCACCACTGCCAGTGGTCAGCAGAAATGCGAGCAGCAAAGTAATAATACTTCACACCCAGCTCACCTCGTCGAGCTATTGCAGAATAAAGGCAATTCGAAATTAAAGTCAAAATGCAAATGATTACGTCTTCTTGCTGCAGAGATTGTCCCGAAGGACATATTATAGCATAGATAGAGTATTAATCGAACGTTACGAAGTGGAACTGGTGGCTTCCGAACTAGAATATTGTTTAGGTTCAGTTGTAGTCGCCTACCTCAGCTCAGGGGACTAGCGATCCTAAACTCGCTGGGCCAACTGCCTCTTGGCATATGCAGAATAAAACCCCCAAATCAGCCGGCCTTAACTGGCACACGATGAGAAGCCAGCAGCCATCCGCAATATCGCCAATTTCCACAGTGTGATTCGTCAGGTTCTGTCTTATTCTTCCCCAGTCCCGATGTAACATGGACGACGCCAAGAATGTTTGCTATCCTTTGGGGCGCGGTGCATTGTGGGAGCCGGTGTGATGACGTAGCACATTTTGAATCAATACAAAAAAAGCCAATCTGCGTTGTCAGGGAAACCCACTTTATTTCAACGTGTGACCGCTAGCCTGCTAACTGCTAAACATGTCTATTGTCTGTGTAACTGGCTGGCTAAAAAGGTAGGCAGCTGACACGCGATAATAATGCATAAAAACTACCAACCAACGAAACTGATTATATTAATTATTAATGCAACATGCAATCACAATGTTGGAACTTGTCTATGCTGCAAGATGTTTTAGCTTGGCTGTAATCTATTTATTCACACAATGACAAGAAAACCGGAAAGCGTGAATTAAACTTTATTAAAAGGTCTCGGGAAAATGTAAGTTATTGGATAAATAACCACACTAAAGTTATAATTACTATCTAGTTACGTATGTGTTCCTTATCAGTCTGTAATTCATTACCTAGTGTTTATTGAAAGTGATACCGGGGAGGTCTGTTGGAGATCTCCCCACGGTAGCTGGCTGGGTTAAGTAATAAAAGTATTAAATAACTCATCATGATGTAAAAAGTGAACGTTTAGGAACTACAGCTTTTTAAAATACCGATTCCTACTCAGTTTCGGGTAGAGCATTTGGAAATCAGTATGGGGTCACGGGAATTCAAATAAAGTACGTAAAATACATCCAGACAGCTGCATGCCGCCCTCACTGGAAATTAATGTTTTAACAGGGACTAGCTACACCGGCGCTCCACGCTGCTTATTTCCGGCCAGCACTGCCGTGTCCCCGCCCCCATCGCCGGGAGGCCGCCGCTAGTGCAGCAGGGAACGGAGCGCGTGCGAAAATGGCCGGCGACGAGGCGCCGCGACCGCTAATAGTCCTGCTCATGTACCTGCTTATGAAGCGCAGGAAGGACATCAACGACGCCGAGGCGAAAAGGCGGAACGAGGTCCGGCGCCGAATCGCACACAGGCAGCATTTTTTGCAGCGGCAGCGGAGGATGCTCATGGTAAAGCATGCATGAGGCAGCCTGCATACGCCGCAGGGCACGATCTGAACGCGATGCACGTGTGGAGTTTGTTTATATGTTAGCCAAACTCATGGCAGTTTAAAGGTTCAGGAAAGCACGTATCTTGTTCCTAAATAAAATACAGAAAGTGAATTTCCATATACGCAGAGTGAATTTGCATTTCTCCCGTCTTGGAAGATTGTAAATATTATTAACGTTCAGACGTTATCTTATAAATTTCCAATTTAACAGTAAATCACGATTGTAGAACAGGTTTGAGGTTGACGTTAAAAAAGTGTGGCCTAAGTAATGAACGCGCCTCACAGGTGTACGGCTGCATCTCGATTTTTACCTCCTCATCTCGTCCAGTCCATCCAGCAGCTCAAATCCAAAGTTTTGCTGCATCTAGACGTCTTTTGCTGCAAAAAAATCCACATTTTAACAGTATTTTAATTTTTGTAATTGTTCATCTGTCTCTGCTGAATTTTCTTTAATGAAAATCTATAATTCATTGAATTGTCCACTGACTTTTAACAGGATGAACAGATGCCTGTGAAAAATCAAATCTCTGTACTGGCACTGCAGATGTGTTCACAGTCTGGTCTTCTCTCCCCCACCCAGATGCTGATAGCATACAGCACAAGTTGTCCCTGCAATCATCGCACACGCCCGTGGACCACCATCAAGGGCTCGGATTGGTGGGAACGGGTGGTGATGAACGAGTTCCAGCCCCATGATTGGCTGGAGAAGTTCCGCATGAGCAAGGACACCTTCCTCTTCCTGTGCGGTAAGTTGAAGGCGCGGCTGGCCAAGCGGGACACGCGTCTCCGGCCGGCGTTGCCCTTGGAGAAGCGCGTCGCCGTGGCTCTGTGGCGCCTGGCCACCAACGTGGAGTATCGCACCATCGGAGCCCTGTTCGGCATGGGCCGCTCGACTGTGTGCAAGTGTGTCCGGGATGTGTGCCACGGCATCGCCGCTTCGCTGGGGCCGGCCTACCTGCGACCTCCTGGCGTGCAGGAGCTGGACGAGGCTGCCGGGCTCTTCGAGCGGCGCTGGGGCTTCCCGCACTGCGTTGGCGTCGTGGGCAGCCTTCACGTGCCCATCGTCACCCCCTCCGGCAATACCGCCCGCTACAGGAACAGCGCAGGCTGGCTGACGGTGGTGCTGCAGGGCACCGTCGACGGGCTGGGCCAGTTCTGGGACGTGTGCTCCTGCTTCCCAGGCAGCACCGAGGACTCGGTCATCCTGCAGAACTCCACACTGTGGGCAGCGGCCACTGGGGGTGCTCTCTCCCCGCAGCCACCCCGGCCTCTCATGGGCAGGCCGCTCCAGTACCTGCTGCTGGGCAGCGAGGCGTACCCACTGCAGACGTGGCTGCTGAAGAGATACCCACCCTCGCAACGGCTAACGGCAGGGCAGCGGGCCTTTAATGAACGGCTAAACCGCACGAGGGGCATTTTGGATGCCACCTTCCTGCGCCTCAAAGCCCGCTGGCAGTGCCTGCACAAGCACAATGACTGTGGCCTGGATCTGGTGCCAAGTATGATCTTGGCCTGCTGCATCCTGCACAATGTGTGTGAGGTGCACCGGGACAGCGTCCTGGACGAGTGGCTGGAGGAGGTGAGCCGGGACAGGTGTCCGCAGCCTTGTGCCGCGCTGCCCATCTCCGCGGATGACCCAGCGGCAGAGGAAGTTCGCTCGCTTTTCTGCGAATACCTCCTGGAGCAGCAGAATGAATGACAGTCTACTCTTTTTCTGCACTTAGTTTGTTCATCTTCAAGGTGATACATCTACTTCACCAGCAGAGGGCAAAGTATTTTTCCCCATCATCTAAAGCACAGAATATACCACTACCCGAACAGCATTCATATGGTAGTGATTTTCTGTATTCTTTTTACAACAAATGAGTTTGTGGGTCCATTTGAATTACAAAAAAGTGACAGTCACTTTTTTACTACAAAATACCATTTCCCCCTTTTCTGCTTCCTAGGTGTTGAGCTGTTTTAAATAAGAGGTTAAATAGCAGTTTTAAGTGGAGAATAGCCACCCGGCTACATTATTTATTCTGTTGTAGTGAAATAGATGTAGAGGTGGAGATATCAGGTCCAGAGAGTACAAATCCAGACCAGCTAGTTGAGCATAAAGAGTCACAGTTATGGAGTAACTCAACTGGTTGGTTGAAACAAAACAGGTCCAGGGTTTAGTACTCTCTGGACCTGAAATGTCCACCTCTGGGTAGTTATTGAATTTGTCGGCACATTGAAAAATGTTCAATGAAAGTTTGGTAATTAAATGAGAAAGTAAAATACAGTGGTACCTAGGTTCTCAAACTCACTAGAACTCAAATTTCTTGAAATTCAAACAAACCAGTTTGACCTAGAACTTGATCTGAATATCAGAAGTCGAACCGTGAACACTGACAAATTGTACGCGCCAGGAAATGAGTCATATTACAATGCAATTCTTACTTGAATGCCTTCTTCAGACTGGACGATTAACCAAATAAAGCAGCGCAACATTACAGTAACAATAAATAAACCATTAATGTGTACTATTAAAGCATTTATGTGATTTAAACTTTATTTTACCAGGTAAATTAACTGTAAATCAATTCTCACTGCTTTATGTGATATTCGAGAGAAATAGCAGATTATGTGTCGGAACTGCCTGGGATACAAACGTCCTGCATGTAACTAAACTCTTCAGCCAATAAGGGCAAAGGTGTGTCGTGACGGAGATGGTTCCAGTTTTTGCAGCCGGGTGAAAGGTCGCAATGCATCTAACCACAATACATTGTGTTAGGATCAGAATGCGTTGCTTTAAGCCAGTGCTGTAAGCAAGTTGAACACACCCAATGACTGGACTGGGGGAACAAACTGAAATGCGGGCTTACAGAGGACTAATGACAACAACCAGAAACAGCTTATCACATGGGGATCTTTATCGTTTTGGAAGCCATTAAGAAAAAAAAATGCTCTTCATGTTTTATCCTGTTTATTTTGTGTTTAAATGCTGGAAAAAAACATATTTAGGTGTAATTTTGGGGGGCCGGCAACCAATTAATTGGTTTTTCATTATTTCTTATGGGAAAAATTCAATCAGAACTAGATCTTTTTACGATTTGATCCGGAGTCCAGAACGGCTTAAGTTGAGAACCGAGGTACCACTGTACTTGAACTATAATTGTGTCAAACCTGACTAACATTCTCCTTTTTACATCTTGTTTGAAACATTCATGAAGCCATTTGTGGGTTTTCCAACATTTTTTGTTTGTTTGTATTGCAGTGATTGGCAATAAAAACATCAAATAACATCCAACAGTATCTATGATCGATATAGAAATTCCACACATATGCAATGCTGTGATTCCTGTGAATTTGTTGAACTATGAAAATGCTCATCTGGCAATGTTAAGCTTCTGAAATGATCAGATTACAAATGTTAGTTCCTATTAAATTCCCAGTCTCTCACCAGTGCTGCTCACAGCTAGTTTTCCATCCGGCTCATATTATTTAAATCAGCTTGAATGGATGGAATTCATTTGAATTATTTACTGTTAAACTGATAATAAAGGTTCCACATGTTCACACCTGTGCATTTCCTTTATATGATAATTTGTAAATTTCTCATAAAACAGGATATATTTTATTTGGAATAATTTTTTTGATTTATTTTAGATACACATTCACATAACTAATGGCCTGTGATTAGAAAGCAGATTATGTTTAAGAGGATTTTCTTTCTTGCTGACGAGTACGTAATGAATAAATCAGATTGGACATCCTAGGTATAGTATAATATATAGTATTATATTATCAGATAGTCTCCTATGAACTGTTACAGTATTACCCCAGTTACATGGTTTTCTAACATAATTCTCATTAATGAGTATTATTAACCCCCCGGAGAATGGATTTTTTTGTGGACAATACAAATTCCATTGGACCACAGACTATACTCTGATTTCCAAAGCACATACTTTGCAATAAAGTCAGTCTCATGTGGTGAAGGTAAGCCACAGCTAATTGTGAGGTGTCAGCCTGCTCCATAACTCCGACAAGCCGCAGTCGTCCTTTAAATACGGTTTCGCAATGATGACACTTTATTGGCTGACTGACGTTAATCCTGGCAGCATTCGAAGGAGGTCAGAGGACTACATGTTATGTGGAAATCTGTGTTTGCTGGGGCACCTGAACATGACTTTCTTTAGCAGGACCTTTTATGCTTAGCATTGTTGCCTAACAGCCCTGGGACCAGGGTTCGAGTCTCTGCCATGGCTCCATGTATGTGCAGAATCTAAGCATGAAATGCAGGTTAGATTATAGGCTTCTGTAATACAAGGCAATGCCTCCAGGGGACAGTGAATATGTAGCAGATAGCTGTAAACACTTGTAGTATAGGTTAGTGACAGAAGGGGGCAGCCTGCATATAGCAAGCCCACAAGAGAAGGCCAAGGGATAAGCTGAGATGTGGAGACATACTGATCTAGGTCACCATGAGGGAGGGAGATGGGATGAGGGTTGTTTAACCAGTATAAAGACAAAGAAGGTGACAAGGTGAAGCATCCATTCCATTCAAGCTGTCACCCGGGAGGTGAAGGGGCAGTTGCCCAGCCAGAAACGGCACAACGACACAGGAGACATGCACCCTCTCATGATCTTTAATGTCACCATGAACATCCTCATCACCATCCTTTTCTGGAGCTACATATGCGTCTATTGGCTTGGAGTGTATGACCCAGACGAAGATGACCCATCTTAGCCCACTGGCACCAGTATTCATGGTTTTCAGCAATGGAAGCGGCCAGTAGGTATTTGCAGATGTTTTCTCCTGAAATCACCTAGATAGTAACTGGTTGCTGATTTAGCCGATCGAAGCTGAATAGTATCTATCCCATCCATTCTTAATGTGCCGAGGATGTGTTGCTCTCTTTGATTCCTATGAGCATTGATTTTTTTAATCTTGTTTCTCCAAGCAACCAATCTTTCAAGGTTTTTTTTTTTTTTTTTACACGGACATGAAGCGGTGGTGTGATGCTGTCACACTTCGTATCAGGAACAGGCAAAAAAAAATGGAACACAATCTTCAATGGAACAGACGCCTGCGTCTGTCCAGGACATTGTGCAAAGTAGTTCAGCAGTGGAGTCGTACCTCCAGTTAACTGCAGCCCAACAGATCCCTTTGGAATTTCACGCAGGCACCAGCCTGAGGCATAAGTTGAAGCCGATCGTTTAATTTTATTGCTGGGTTTCTGCATCTTCAGTGACCCTGACCACGGTGAAGGTGAACGAATAGTTCAGCTCCTGCAGTTAATGTCCACGTATGATCAGTCATCTCATTCACTGGAAATGGGAAGTTAAGTACCCAACTTATTTTCAATGGTACACCCATTACTGTTTTGCATTCCGGCTGTTTTCATCCCGGCTCCTTATGTTTTTCTGAAAGTGGTACTCATTTGAGTCTGTGCTGGACAGTTTTCTCTTTGAAATTTTTCGGAGCTTCCTCTTGGTTCGGTGACAGGTGGATATGCACTCCGTGCAGGACTGTGGTGGATGTAAGGCCAGGCCTTAGCTGAAGGCACATTTTCATTTTGTTCCACGTGACTTTGCAGTTTCTTTCAAGGAGAAAAAGGTCACAGTCACCCGCGTCTACGTGTACATTCTTCAGACATACAGTATCAGTCTCTCTCAGGAGGATCCTCCATTCACCTATTGCTTCAGGTCGTTTCATTTTGAAAACATCACAGTTGGACTTAAACCAATGAAGGCAATATGACACTTGCAGAATAAGTGAATCCAGCTGGAGATCAAGATGAGGAACAGAGAAATTAATATGGCTACAATTTTCTTTGTAATTTACAGAAAATCCCTTTCAGTCTGTGAAATGTAGCCAGTGAGGCTCAGCATTACAGGAATAAAGGAAACAAACTCCCATGCAATCTTGCCTGAATGATATTTTTCACAGGGAAACATCTCAACCAGCGTAATGATACCAGAGCTTTGATACAAAGGTCATTCAACTCAAAGTCAACAATGGCTCCTCCCTATTACCAACTTTCATTCAACCGTAAACTTCTACTGACTCTTTTTTTCTGGAGTTATATTGATTTCTGCTGAAGAAAAAAAACATTCAATATATATTTACGTAGCACCTTTCCCAACACAGCTGTCCCACAGTTTATGTATTTTTTTTGTTAAAAGAAAAGTCAGCGTGTTCTGTTCTGTTAGCCATTTCAGTTTAACTGTCAGCTACGTCCAGGATTATTTGTATGGAGGGTTGTAAATACACGACGCCTAAAACTCTTCCCACTATTCTCATTCTTAGCACTGCTTTGTGTAGGTTTGCATGTACATAGACTGAGGTGGTAAGTTTCTTGTGCACTGTGGTCTTCCCTGAAGCAGCAAACACTTTGTATTGCAGTGAAATGACAAGTTGTTTTGACAGATTAACACCTGTATGACGTGAACCTGAATTAAAATCAGTCATGCTGAGCATCTGATTGAAATGTCCTGAACGGTATTAAATAAACAATTAGTTGTAACTCATTCCTCACCTGTACTACATCCAATTATCTTCAGCTGCTGTCAGTGTGAATTTAGAAGCTGTAAATGTACAGATTAGATGTATCCAGGTCATCAAAGCTTCAGGCTGAGTAACAGAGATTATCTAAATCCCTGTCTGTAATGGAGATCTCCTCCATGTCCATGATTTATGAGATGTATTGCCCTGAACACCTGTAAAAAAAAAAAAAAAACCCTGAAATAAAACTTTATTTAAAAAAACATGTACTGGTACTAAACATTTTAACAAGTTTGTTTTTGACAGTACTGGAATATTTCTTTAAAACAGTACGATAGTTTATTCCAGATATTAATAATGTACATGCTATTCGCCATATTTCTGAACACCTCAACCAAGGTAGAGTAATGACTGGAGATATTTGGACAAGTTATTGCAGTAGTTACATAAGTATATGAATTAATCTCAATTTCAAATTTCTGAACACGCTAGTTTGAATTTAGTAAAACAACACAAAAATTTAACACAAAAGCAAAACTGACAGATGGCCTGGAAAAACCACAATCTTATAAATATTCAGAATGAAACTTTCACTTTCAATGGTTACTATCAAAAAAGCAAATCTACCCTGTATGAAAATATTATTAAACATTTCAAAATGTCATCAAAGGTGTCTGAAGACCCATTCGAAATCCCACATTTCCACACGCCTCATCTATGATTAAGGTCTTGTGCTCCTAAATGTCAACATCCCTCTGCATCCATTTGTAGGCCTTCAAACATTTGATTTCTTTTGTTATATATCTATCCTGCACTAACCCTGAAACATCTTTGCTATTGATTATTCTGACTTAGAATTTAGGTTTATATGAGGAGTTGTAGGTGGTGGCTGTCTGATAGCTGCTCAGGGCCAGCAGCTTGCGATTAACAACTTCCTAATTTACACAGCAGGGCGTCAACCTTTCCTTCACCGCTCCACGTGCTCCAAGTACCTTGTCTGGCGTTGGGATTTCCATGCCTCATCCCCCTCAGGACGTTGTCCTTCAGTAGTCCTTAGGTCCACCTTCTTCTAAGCTGAGCTCAGCTCACCATGCGCTTGGATGGCTTAGTGTGGCCCCAGAGAACCAGCTGAAGCAGCGGGAGCGGAGACGTTTGGTCAGGGTAGCGGCGCCTTCATCGGCTCGGTCTTCTCTGGAAGGCTCTCAGGGACCTTGGCCAGATCCCGCAAAGCAGAGCTTCTTTAGTAAGTAAGTGCAGCATTCTCATCTTTTAATCTTCCTCCACTTTTACAGTGATTTCACCAGTTTGCTGAATAACCTTCAGTCCAGCTAAATGGAAAACGGCAATCCAGTTACTTTATATCTTTAGTAACAAGTAAACATTACTTCTCTGAAGTTTAAAAACGGATTTCAGTCTACATAGGTTTCAGGAATCAAATATGCAGTCAAGATTTCATCTTCAATCGTGAGTCATTTGTTTTACGTTTATCAGCCAAGAGTGGAAAGTTTATCTAAACCATCAGAAGGAGGTTGATCAGTGAGGTCTACAATCGTATTACAAATGTAAGCGTGCAGTCATAATCACTTAAAAAGATACTGGTGAATCAGTTGTATACGGTGGGCTGGACTGGATTACTGTAAAGAAAGCCAGACATATGCACCAACTTTTGGTTGCAGGGAAGCAAACTGGACACTTTGTTGGGAAGCTGACAAATAGAGACGTCGTCAATTAGGGGCAGCGACATCACATGATGACCTCACATGTTTTCGCCTTCTAGGTGGCCCATCGTAGGTGAGACAACAGGTGGGGATGGTGAGGAGGCTCCCCTCCTCACCATGAAGCTTGGGGGGGGGGGCAGAGTCAGGGACGAGAGTCATGGATGTCAGCTCGTACCAGGACAGGCAGCAGGTGGAGGTTTTGTTCAAGAACTACGTCCCCCCGGCGCGGGATGCCATCCACCTGCCCAAGTATGTCCTGTACCTGCTGATGGCGACGCTCATCGTGGTAACGGTCCTGTACGCCATCATCGGACACCTCATCAGGGACCTCATCCACGACCTGGCAGGTGAGCCTCGAATGGGATTCGCAAAAAGGACACAAAGCAACCCTCCCTCTGCCTTGCATTGTCAGGATACATTTCGTCATTGTTAGGATTAAGGGTTATGCCCCTAGAAGTTAATGGACGAATGGACGGTCCCCACAAAGATATGAGTACAGATCTGTGTGTGTGTGTGTGTGTGTGTACCTCATCCGCTGTGTTCCACTCTGCTTCTTTTGCACCCTAACCCCTGTAGACTATCTGTTTGGGGAGCAGCCTGAGGAGGTAGAGGTTTCTCTATGGGAGGCCCGGGACAAATTCAGCACCGACTGGTGCCCAGAAATTACCCCTGAGCTAGAGGAGTTGGCCCGCACTGAGATCCAAGTGTTGATGGAGGGCGACGAACAGTTTCCAGCTATCTGGGTCATCCCAGACCCCCGGGAGCTGCAACTGTATCAGAATGACCGGCGCGTGTCCTTCAGCCACTAGGGGTCGCCAGAAATGCCAGTGAAGACACATAGGCGCCAACTCACAGGCTGATGACACAGTTGACATTAAGGACTTGCATATAAGCTGTTGGTGGAGTTCCAGGATATTCTGAAATCGTAACCGTTGGGCAAGACACCTAACCATAATTATTTCAGTACATCCAGTTGTATAAATGGATTAAGTGAAAGATTTTAAGCACTTTAAGGCACTTTGAACAGAAGTGCCTGCTAAACAACTACATTAAATTACCATATTAAATAAAGACTGACAAGTTTTTGTCAATTGCTTTTCTGGTTGATGGATGCCATGCAATATCTTGATATGCACTGACTGTGCTCCGTTTCTGACATTAGTGGAACCACAGCAACGTTCGCCACAAGACCCTTAAAAAAGAAAGTTAAAGTGACGCTGGGTTTGCATCCGCGAGCCACCAATAGCCTCAGTGACAAAGCAGACTTCAATATCACTCTAAAGGTCAACAAAAATGTGGCAGAGTGAGTCTCATAAGCCTGTGGTATTTAACGGCACCAATTTGTGGTTTGGCCCGAACGCCCAGTGGCCCGAGATTGGGGATAAGACCATGGCTAATTGCTTTTTTGGCAGTGGCCGTGTTTGATGTTTGATGACATACTCTGTTGATCAGTTCTAATATGGTCCAAGGGGAAGTAAGATATTCTGATACAAATTCCAATTTCTGACACTCAGTTCTCCAATCATATTCATTTCTGGCCATATCTGTACTCATTTGGTCAATGTCTTTACTGTAATCTCTGGCATTTTAGGACATAGCAGGTATAGAAGATGGATGGATGTATCTTGAATACAAGGTGATGCACCACTTGTTTGAAGGGACATCCTGAACCCAATGTTCAGCTCTACTTAGGGCCCCCAAAATGGAATTGCAGAAACAAGAGCTGCACTAAGCACATTAAAGCAAATCTCTACGCAAAGACCCATGCGAGTCACCTGACCCTGGTACACAGACATCAGCACACAAGGCTGTGATGGAGCCCACAGTAGAAATCCCATTTAGGCCCAGCAGGGTGCCTACTGAGGGGGCAGTCACTTGGGAGCCACAGTCAATAGTGCAAGTTCTTACATGACTGCCCCCAAAAAGCTTAGCAAACATTTGGCAACAGTCTTGTAGGGGCATCTGAAGAAAGAAAAACATTGACATATTTGCAGCTCTGCTGAATTGTATGGAAAACACAGAAAAAAATACAAATACCTAAGGTAATTACCAGAGTAAAAAGACACTGGATGTAAAAAGCCAACCATCCCCAGGCATGATGACCATGCTTGAGTCCAAAAAAGGTATGCGAGTGTTGTTTGAACAAAAACTAGGAATGAAATATGCTATCATCTATGCATTGTGTTCCAGACCCCAGTGTTTGCACAATGCCAGCAAACACGTTGTTAGCAAGTTCATTGGTTTAATCTTTGACTAAACTACATTACATCAATGCTTTTCGTCCTGGTGGGATCGGTATATGCGCGTGGTGCAAGCAGAGCCAGAACAGCACAAATACATCTCCTGGAAGACAGCAGCGGCCACAGGGGAAGGCCGGAAGACCCATCCGAGTCGTCCTACACATTCGGCTCATATGACCGATCATTAGCTGGCGAGATCCAGGAGAGATTCCGCCCCAGACTCACCTCACCTAAAACCGGGGTATTTCACACATCGGGAGCGATGTTATTGACGTTCACGTGTCAAATAAAACCGATTAGCAAATTAATCGCGCAGTGAAGCAGTGTTATGCCGTCGCCAATTCCCGGTTAATCGCCAACGTCCCACACTTCGTTTCTCAGTTGCGCTCCTAAACTTTAACGAGCTGCTCTGTCTGAAATGCTGCCATAAGCCATGAAACCAGCCTACAAAGAGAGAGAGAGAGAGCTAGAGTGTCATCGATGCTTACTGAAGGGAGTTACTGCAGATTAAAAACAGCTCTGAGCGCCGAGGGCTTCCAGAATGGAGTCAGGGCAAACCAGGCAGCATCTCCGATGAAAAATGTTTATCACTGATTTAGGTCAACAGGCATTCTGCGTCTTAAACAACACATAATATTACCTTCACAGCGGACACAAAACACAGCTTTTCCCAAACGTCTATATTTATCGGTCGGTTCATATATAATCCTATTCAGAGCCACTTAGGGGGCTATTAATTTCCTGGAATTTTCAGTATATGCCACTGGTATTAAACTATAGACAGAGAGTGCCAGTAACAGTGACTAAAGATAACTGTCTTTAGAAACTGAACTAGATGGTAAATTAAGACAGAAACGCAGTAGTTGGAATAGGTTCACAAAATGACCACTAGGTGGAACCAGATGCTTCGAGTACTGCAGTAACGCAAACCACTTTAATGAATTCAAATTTAACAGTGAGCTGTTTGAAGATATTATTCAAAGCAAGAACTAACAACCCAGTCTGCTTGATTATCACACCCCTCAAGATAAATAAAACAGGCAGCTATCCCAAAATTATCTTAAAGCCTTTAACAATTTATTATGAAAGTTAAAAATCTGTAGATCTAGGGTATTGACAGAAGTATATAGCTAATTAATGTATTTAAAAGCATTAGAAAAATGTCTACTTTTTCACCTTTGTTACTGTATATTAAGGAAAGAACATTAATGGCTAAAGAGGTGAGATAGGTTGTGATAAAAAACGCAAACACACACCATCTCAAGATCATATCACATCGAAAAAGTGTGTCTTACTGTTGCATGGGGGATGGTATGGCCCAGGAAACATTCTGGCAGGATTCTAACGGACATTCTGGCATCATTTAACTTTACATAATCCAAAATGGTGCCATACGTCTGGAAAGCTAAGCAAAGAGGACAGGAGAAACATAGCGCCGATCCCAGATTTCTCTCCCCTGGGGAGGTCCGTTCTAGGAACCTGGCATTACTGTATGGCTCTGTCTACTGGCCTGATGGTAACGTCATGAAATCAGAAATCAAAAGCCTGTAGGTTCAATCGCAGGATACTCATGAATTCACAAGACAGTGAATAGCCTGAATTTCTATGATTTGACATATGTGTGCTTCAGAACTAGCTTCAGAGGAACACCAAAATCTCCTGATGAGAAGCGTGGAGGCCTACGGGTGACAAATACCAAGGAAATCAGCGTGAGCGGAAGCTGCGAGGCTCTGACGGGCAGTTGCACACTTATAGCTCTGACTCCCGGGGCAGCTGTACTGATCCACCATGCATTCGTATGTACGACCACGCAACGCGGCGAAAGCAATGGGCCCAATCATTCATGTTGAGTGGCAGCCCTGACTGCTTAAACGGTTCCATCGCGGCCGACTCTTAAAGGCTTTCATTTCACGTTTGCTAATCGTGGTTCAAAGGAAGGTACACATCTCTGGGCCCCTTTGACATGATTTATGAAACTGATACGAACATCCAGCACTGTAAATGCAATGCTCGTGTGTGCCTTGAAAAGTTCTTCTGTGTTAGTTTGTAATAAAAACTATATTTTAATGTAGTCTGCAGTTCAGAATACATAATGAAAAACACGCGTGACGCATAATCCGTTCAGTGTGCGCACACAAATACTGAGATGTAAATAAATGTCCACCCAGCAAAATTGTGCTCACAGTCGTTCTTTTATATTAAAATATTTTCACACTTTTTTGGAAGTCTGATTTACGGACTTTACGAGTAAAATTAAACTCCCTTTAGTCAAGATTAACCATCCGTATCAGCCAGTAGTGAATAGAAATTATAAATCAAGTTGGCCTACAATAAGCCTTGTTATTGTGCACGGAACTAATCAAAGCATTTAAATTATAAAGGTACGTGTCTTCTTTGCATTAAATAGGCAGCCTGTGAACGGCTGATTTTTACATCAATAAGCCAAAGGAAGCCCAAAGGTGCCATTTGACTTACCTTACTTGTTAAAACCTGATACCGAAACTAAAGACCGCCTAGACTCCCCACACAAAGTGGTCATTATTACTTATTGTGAATAAGTTTGAATGGAGTCGTTGTCTGAGTGGCTACTGGGGTGAAAACTTGTGCCCCCGGTCGGACTCCGTCACCCAGGTGCGGTGAAAGCGCGGCTCCGTGTGCGCGCCCCCCTTAGAAAAACAAACAGACAAATAAATAAATCTATGCATGAGACGCGTCACGCTTGAGTTAATGAGGGCTTCAGTCTGGAAAAGTAATGGTTTACAGATCCATTAAACACACCCGTGCCAAAATACATTTATTTTTTTCCTCGAAGTATTGCTGGTGGCGAGTGAGTGAGTGATTTTGGCCCGATCCCGCACCTTGGAACGCCATTAAACGAATACTGGATAACTGAGTTTTTTTCAATTTCTGTCTATTTCACAAAAAACATATAAGCAGTGATGTCATTCACTATGATTAACTTACGCCCAACAGATATACTAACGATATGTCAATACCACTTATATAATGAATTTGTTTGTCTCGAACCTTAACTCTGGCCTCACCTCTGTTCATCCAAACTCTTTATATCTGGATCTGACTATAATAAATAAAGGCATACAGAATGTTTCATGTAATAGGCCTACTGCATAGGCCTACAGCACGAAAGATCGGTGTGCTTTCCTTGGGACCTCTCTTTCGTAATAACTACAAATTTAAATTTAGGATATTTGTACATTTTAGTATTTGACATCCTTCTTTGTAGCAATGGGAAATTTAGTACTGACGGTATATTTTCCGTTTTTTTCTCCCGCTCCCTAAAAATCTCCTTGTTTAAATATGCGGTTTAAGGCTGCCTGCACGCTTACACGATACTGAGGTGAATAACAGTGATTATCTTGCGGCCTGCAGTATTACCCAGCAGCGCTGCAATCGCAGCTCCAGACCACCCAAAAGGGAACGGTACCCACAGTTCTCCACGCGTCCTCCTGCCTCCGCTTCGGTTACCCCGTGTCGGAATTTGCCGTAAACACTGACAGAGTGACGATGCGCAGGGCAGGTGACGCCGCCACCGGCAGCTGCCCGCGGTTCCTGAGATCCCCGCAAGTCTGGGCTTAAAAATACAAAGATTCGTATGGCGTGTTTTCAGTTCCCATTTTCCTAGAACTCTTAAACATAAAAATGTGCTTGATTCTGTTTATAAAAATAATAGAATGTAAGGGTTCAGTCACATTTGTTTAGGTAGCTGCGTTGGTTTTTACTGCAGAGGGGTGCCTTGCGTTCAGGATTTGTGAGAACAATGGTTATTCATCGCATCTCCTGAACTTTCGGTCTTGAAGCAACCTGAGCGAAAGAGTGTTAGAGAGTAAAAGATTTTTTGGATGAGGGGTATGGGTAGTGCTCACTCACTTTCGGAATAAAATACAAGGTTTCTTTGGCATGCAAATGAAACACGTGGAGCCAATTCAGCGTAATAGCGGTTTAGCTAAGCCTTTACTTTCACTGTGGCAGCTCGCCCATGTTTTCATACTTTTGAATAAAATGCATTTATTTTTGTGTCTCTTCATTGGGACCATCTTCCCATTTTCAAACTGGAATGGATTTAGTGCTCTGACTCAGGGCAGTGGGCACAGCGTTAGACGCCACAAGCCCCCTCAAAAATGTACTGTATTTATTCAAAACTGAATCGAATTTGAAAGACTACTATCGAACAAACAGAGAAGAGGAGCCCCTGCAAACAATGCAGGCAAACTGACAAAGTCAGTGAACAAAGCTGGTTTATTTAACAAAGAGGAGCCATGATAATGAACATAATATTCTGAGCCAAAACAACAATTCAGAGTGCTTTGTAATAAAGTACTGAATCCAGGTCAGGGTTTCATTTTCAAATTCGTTTGCCAGTTGTGAATGGGAAAATTGTGGCCAATATTTACACTGCAGTCTTCTTCCTTTGTTTTATACCTGGTAGGCTGTGCAATTATGTCCTCAGAATCCATGGTTTTATCAGGTCAGTTGAGGTCTGATAATAAGCCTCAAAGATGTTTTCAGTGTTAATTCTGGGGCCAGTGCAGTGCATTTTTCCAATTTTCATACTTGGTTCTCCTACAGGCATGAAGGTTCTGCGTCACATGCCTGGCATTTTAGTGCATGTGTTGTTCTCATTTGGAGAACCCGCTTTTTTCTACAGAACCAATCAAATTTATTTTCTTTAGCCTCAAAGGTACCCTGAGGGATTTTGAAATAGTCCACAAGGCACCGTACAGAGTTTACATTTAATGAAATTTTAATGAAAAACATGTCTTTTGAACAGTTGAAAAATATTTCTGTGTAAATTATTTCTATGCATCCACTCAAGACCTAAAAGTAAGTAATGCTTCTGTCGTTTTAATGATGAATATAAGTATATAACATGACCTGTGACTCTACATTTACTGCACCTTCATAATGCATTCCGAAGAGGGACCTAAGTATACCTTAACAGCTGTAATGTACATTAATAACAAACAAACATCCATCCATCTTTTGCAGCTGCTTATCCTATTCAGAATTGTTGGGGGTCCAGAGCTTATCCCAGAGGCTGTGGGTGCAAGGGTGGGAACGACCCTGGATTGGGTGCCAGCTCATTGCAGGGTATGCTCACACACCATTCACACTCGCCTATGGGTAATTTGGTAACTCCAGTTAGCCAGAGGAAACCCCACAATGACATTGAGAGAACATGCAAAGCCCACATCTATGGAACCCTGGCTGAGACTTGAATCTGGATCTTATAGGTGTGAGGCGACAGTATTTAGCACTGGACCAACATACCACCCCATAATAACAAACTTAATATCTGTGTAATGTTTGATATTAATGTATATTAAGGTCATTAAGGTATGTTAGGATAAGGTTTACATGCTGCTTATGAATATTCTATGAATACATAATAAATGCATCATGAAGGCACACTGGATGTTCTATGAATGCATTATAAATGCATTATGAAGGTGCATCGAATGTTCTATGAAAGTATTATAAAGGGTGTTAATGTAAAGTTTTACCAAATGATGCCCACATTATCCTAAAATCAAAGTATTTGCGTTTTTTTCCACTTAAGAATGGGAGGCTCAGTGGGTTAGCACACTGAACCTGTGACCAGAAGGTTGCTGGTTCAAAAGCCAGGGTCAGCCAAGTCATTACACTGTTGGACCCTTGAACAAGGTCCTTATGCCTCCAATTGTGCCAGGGACTGTTGGGCCCTGCTTTCCCAAAAAATGTACAGGCATCTGCCAAAAAATATAAACATTATGGATGTCTTACATCTGATTAAACATCTTTTACTCTAGGTACTCATTAAGACAATTTATTGCTGATATTGAAGTATTTTGATAGTGTTATTAATTCAAAGCCCTCAGAACAGCTCAAAAAGGGTTTCAAACATGCAGGATTTGCAGCCTCTTTAAGGTTGTTGTGCTGAAGACCTTCGGAGCACCATCTATGTCCTACTAAC
Organism: Pollimyrus isidori; assembly: GCA_019775955.2. NCBI lineage: Eukaryota > Metazoa > Chordata > Actinopteri > Osteoglossiformes > Mormyridae > Pollimyrus > Pollimyrus isidori. The sequence goes on along the minus strand of JABFDZ020000047.1, from coordinate 3,674,467 downwards.
AAGCGTCGGTCAGTCTTCTAATGCATCAACATGCAATCTCGTCAGCAGCTCCCATATAATTTCGTAACCTAATTGCTATCATATTGCGGGAAGGGGGGGGGGGGGGGGTAGG
>JABFDZ020000047.1:3654202-3666050 GCA_019775955.2 Pollimyrus isidori | reverse complement strand
CCCCCCCCCCCCCCCCCCCCCCCCCCCCCCCCCCCCCCCCCCCCCCCCCCCCCCCCCCCCCCCCCCCCAACATAAAATCAGCTCCCTGGGCCCACGGTGACAACCTGCGCGTTCAGGGCGCCGCAGACGACTGAACGAGGACACGGGGGAAACTGTGACTCGAGTGACGAACTCAGCGGCACCTGACTCTCTCAGAGAGAGATACAGAGCAGCTCGCAGACCGAGAGGGAGGAAGACAGAGAAGAATCCAGAAAACGACAGGCACTGCTTATCGAGAATGACTTTTTTGGTATCTACTGCTTATAGCTTCTCATTATTATTTCAATGTATGCTCACCTGCAGACTTCTCAGGACTGGAGGGGGTATCCAGGCAAACGCGAAATTGATATAGCACAACGGACTCTGAGCAGGCAACAGGTTGTATGACACACAACTAGCTCCCTAGTGCCACATAGTGGTGCGGTTCAGCCACCACAGGAGCATCAGATGCCAAAATGTGTCTCCATGATGCTACCCCCTTCGCTTGTTTTTCCCTGCCCATCAGCCACCTCAATTTGCATATGATTTGCATAAGTCTTACTGTCGACCAATTAGGTCTGACGGCGGAGCTTCACATTCCGAGCCCCGGAACATTACACTTGCTGTTTCATCACAATCTTTCTGGGGGGCGGGGTTGGGGGAATTCCCAAACAAAGGAAGTAACATTCCTGTACAGACAAAGGGGCTGAGGTATTTTCGCAGGGGCTCTGTCACACATTCCTGTAACGCCTCTCATATTGCCTTCTTTTCGATCTCCTACCATCCCAGAAGTGCATTTCACTCTTTAAACAATAAACAGTGTACATCATCTTAGCAGAGCACACAGAAGCAAGAGCTGTTCAGTTTGAAAACGAGCCCTGGCACACAGACGATTGCATATGCCGTTTCTGAAGCAGGTATTGACACTTCAGTTTATTTTAGCCCTTGTTTGAATCAGGGATGGACAACTACATTCGGCATGCTGGCTTCTGGAAAAAAATCTCGACGAATGACTCTTTCGGAGCTTATTCCAAAACCTCCTGGTATCACCAACCAGGGGGTGACGGAAAGGTAGCCCCACAATCCGACCCTCCCCAGCAAGTTGTCCAACCCTTGCATACGGCAAATTCAACACAAAAATGTTGCTGAGAAAAGAAAGCGATGATTAAGAAACTGTAGTACTCGTAAAAGAGGCTTTTTGGCTCTAACTGCAAGAGTAGCTTCAGGCTGAAATGACAGATGTTCTGAAAGATCGAAGCTCTTACTGCTACATTCTAACCACATCTAGTCGGGAACCGCGCCTTCAATGCTGAGCCTCCAGGGGGCGACCTAACGGCCCATGTTGCCTAATGTCAGGATGCAGCCTGTACAGGTGAACCGAGGAGGGAGGAGTGGCCGTCCTCGACCGAGCTGTGACAGGAAAGGCACTGAGAGCCCAGAAAGATGACGACCAAATGCTGGGCCATCATCGAGGGGACGGGCACCGCTAGCTACCCAAGGGCCGAAGGGAGGGCAACTGCGGCCCCAGTCACCCGCCAAAGACGTGGAGTATTCTAGGAAACAGAAGACGACAAAAACCAAGAGGACTGGCAACATTCACCGGTTAATGTTACGCATAGAAAAAAAAGCAAAAATGGAAAAAACACAAAGAAAACAAATAAAATTAAAGCAGCTGTTCTAGCTCTCGTTCGCTGGCCCTCCCACTCTTTCCCTCTTTTTCGCCCATCATCTGTTTTCAGGTTGGGTTTGGAAGATACTTCCCGGGAGAGCATCTTGGAGTCATCCCCCCCGGAATGTCGATGCCAGGATATTGAGTCCGGCTTTCAGAAACTAACAAGTAATGCGGACGTGTGTGTGTGTGTGTGTGTGTGTGTGTGTGTGTGGTCTCAAGACTTGCAAAGCAACAGGAGAAAAAAAAAGAGACCAGCAAGATGATCCGTGGCGGAAGAAAATGATGGAATTTGCATATTCCTCTGTGGGTAACCGGGTGGACGACTGCTTAAAAAAACAAGAAGTGAGGCCGATCAGACTGTTGCCAAAGTGTTGGCACGGTAACCCAAAGATAGGTATTTTCTGAAGAAATGCACTGTGGGTAGTGTTCACACTTTTTCCACTGCATTTCCCTGGAAGGAATTCCCATGATTTATGGCTTCGCCACAAGTGGAGGACAACAAAAAGCAAACACAAAAATGCGACTTTCCTATAAAAATATATTTACATGGCATCCCTTTGTTTATACACCATGAGTGTTTTCTAGAATAAGGTCTAATGTTAATTAGCATTCGTAAAATCATGACAATCACTGCAAACAAAGCCAATCGCATGGAAATGAAAATTTCTTTAAATATTTTTCTTTTTCATTTTTTTGTGACGATTTTGCGATGGGAAGTACTTTCAGCCATCGCTTTGGGAGATATCAGTGCTCTGGGAGCAATGTTTTCATCTCTATTACGTGTCTGAGATAGGTGCAAAATGGGGAAGGGGGTATAGGTGATGTAGCGGTCGTCCCCTATTGGCTAGGCTGCCATGAAGGGGGGAGGCTTCAGGCACCTTGCCCCTTCCCCCCAAGGTTCCTGGTCATAGCTGTGACCAGGCTGGAGGGCCAGCTGGATGTGAGAGGTGGGAGTGGAACAGTGCAAATCATCACGGGGTGTGAGGTGAGGCTACAGGGGTCTGTTCCCACCCTGGTAAGGGTGGGGCTTGGTGTAGTGACAGGGAGTCTGATTTTCTGTTTTGATGTACAATAGATTTCTAAGCAGCTCTGTGGCTAGAAGCTGGTCTGACATCACTTTTTTTTTTAGGATGTAGGATTTCTAGGACAGGGCTCTGGCTCAGGGGAGAGACACCCACCTCACTGCATCTCCCGTTTATAAACAAACAGAAAACTTACTGTGCTAAGTGACACGGCAACAACCTATCAGCTCTTCTGGAACACCGTCCCCTCTACTGACTAGGGGGGTGGGGGGGTAGGGGTATGCAGGAAAGCAGCAGCCCTGCCCCCCCAAGAGAAAGATGGGCATGTAAACAAAGTCCCCAGCCCTGCCATCCAACTCAAGCTGCCAACTCAGTACTATATACTGCATAACATAGCTGGACCTTCCCATCACGGTGAATACGAGTGCATCAAATGCCTCCTTACCCATAATACTCCTGTCACACAAAACAGTAACAAATGGCAAAAAGAATCATCACCCACCATCTCATCTTTCAAATACTGGAGCGTCTTTGCATCTTTCAACCCTGGAAAATACCGACAGGTTAAATGAAGAATGCTTGTTCCCCCTCCCCACCCGAAACAAGTGCTCTCCTGTTGCCCTATTTAAATTCACAGACTCAACTGGCCTAAACGAAAACAGTTTGCCTGTTTGTGATTTCTGCTAGACAGGAATTGACCTGTGGATGATTCGCAATGCTAAACATTCTGCCTGAAGACAGTGCAATGGATAATTTTTTGTACATTTCTCATTGTTTAACAAAAAAAAGAAATCAAATAGGGTATAATAGAGAACTTACTAGAACTGCACATCTCACCAACCCCAACCCCACCCCTCATTCTGGCAAAGCAGCTTAGCTCACAAGGTAGGAATGAGATTGAGGTTGCGCCAAACCTGTGTCACATTAGTAAGTGTTCCCCGGGGACCCAATTTCTAAGCAGCGCTCAAGTGTTCCACTACTTCCTGCTGCCAGCATCCAATCAAAGTGCGGCTCCCACCAGCTCGCGCTGTGGTCTTGCTCCAAGTTAGCTTTCTGCACCATATCCCCCCACCCCCAAGTGTGTCATTATAGGATGGCTCAAGAACATCAGGGACATGCTAAGGACCACAGAAATACCTCCCCCAGGACACTGCTCTTAACTGCTCTGGGACGCAGAACCAGGAGTCAAAACCTGACAGATTTTTTTACGGGTCCAGCAGCAAAGACAAAGTACCAGGTGTAGACTGAAAATCGGAAGGGTGACAATGTTTCCGCCCTAATAGTAGATATGGTAGTTCCTCTGCAATGGCCTACCGATTACCCTACAGCCAAACTGCGAACAGAGACAGACAAGGGCCTCAGAGATCCGCTCTTAGATCAGACGCACCATACTTCACTTAACTGTGTAGTGCACCAGGCTACCTTTGGTCAGCTTTGACTAAAAACACACCTTTAAATATCGCTAATCATTCCACACGCTTTATATTCTGCAGGAAGAAGATGCTTATTCAAGGGAGTCAAAAAAAAGTTACCTTCAGCCAAACGTTTCTAACATCTATACAGGGAAAAAAACTGGTATTGCATATTTTCATACATTATTACAATAATATGAACTGGAAGACAGATCATAGGGACCAAAACAAGCATGACTAGAAAAAACAAACTGGATTCAGTGGATTCACAATGAAGCGCAGGGAAACGAGGGAGAAAAAACAGACAGGAGACCCAGCCTTAGTCTAGCGCCTCTACAGTATCGGAGGAATTAAAAACTATTTCACATTGTTTACTCCTTTACCTAAGAATGTTTTTAAAAAATGCTTCTCTGTACAAATGGCAACCTTTCCTTAATTAATTATGTTAATTAGAATAAGATAAGCATTCAACATGCAATTTTTTTTTGTTTTTGTGCAGAGACCGATTACATAAAAACAACAAATATTTTCTTTATCTGTTAATTACTTTTAACCAAAAGGCAAGGCACATAATGTGGCATATAAAATCTCGTGCAAAGTATAGAGTTTATGGGGGAGGTCAAATGGAACGTGGAAACCGACGCACATACCTAATCAGTTTTGCTTTCTCGTTATTTCACAGGGGTCGTCAAAGGGACAGACCGCTTCCCGTGGGCTTTACCTACCCAGCCTTTCAGTCGTGCATTCTCTTAACTATCACGCTGGTCAGTTAAAAAGAGTAAGAAGAAAAATAAAAGCTAAATTCATTTCCTTATTTTAAAGCACCATGCATATTATATAGGATTCCATAACAGCACCTTTAACACAAAGTGTTCGTATTTTTTAAATAAATGCAGGTGTTGACTCAGCTCGCAGCCGCAAAGTAAATCCCAAGCATCGTATCACAAAGTAATCGACGTGCATGAATGGGTTTCCCTTGAAAGCCATTTTAGCCTTATATATATATATATATATATATATACACACCTATATTTGTATATATATACACAGTTATCTCTTTCTATATAAATATTGCTTTGATATGTGTCAGTTTGATTATGCAAGCGCTGATAGCAAAATTTGAGGGTTTTTTAAAAACGTCACTCTGTCTTGGGATGATGTGTTTATTTGTGTTGTTTATTTTTTTCCTTGTCTCGTCCCCAGCGGTATAAAAAGCGTCCCGCACGGAGACGCCAGTGTACACAAATCAGCGTCTGAAAGCAAGAGCGCCTGGCTGCAGAGACTGTAGGTGTGGAGCTCCACAGTAGGCGGAAACACGTGATCGGCATAGATTCAGTGGAAAGTGGATTGTAAAGGTTGGTACAGAGTCATTCATATATAAATGTGCTGTTAGTAATTTAGTAATCATAATCTCACCAACCAATAAATATAAATATCATATAACATATATATATATAACATATGTTTATATTATATATATGTATATTTATATTATCATATAAATACAGTTTGACTGTGGAGTCACGTGTTTCCGCTTACTGTGGAGCTCCACAGTGTCTGCAGCCAGACCCTTCTCTCTGAAAGGTGCAGATCTTTAGAGAACGTCTAGGGCTGAGAACCCTTCCCACCTGGTCCTCCCTCGTAGTGCGTCACGCCTAAACCCCGCCCCCGGGTCCTTGCCTGCAATCCCACACTTACCCCACCCTTGTCCCTGTCCCGCCCCTGTCTCCACCCCCGCACAGCTCCTGAGGGTCCTCCCTCAAATGACAGAGCCTCCTACTTTGTCTTAGGCACTTTTCATGGCTTTGTGACTCGGGTTCGATGCTGAGGTGTCCAACCCCAACCTTCTGATATTATCATGGCTCGGTCTCACCGTGGCGGGCACTCCGGAGGTGCCACGGACAGGCGCTGGGCAAAGGCAAACCTTAAGCCCAGATAAGTGCCACTGTCCTCCCCGTGGCAACACCAAAAGTGCCACAAAAAAGCCAAAACACTCTCTTGCACACACACACACACACACACACACACACACACGCATACACACGGGTGAAGGATCCACGACCTGGAAGCCTGACTGCGTCCGATCGCGTGTTTAAAGGGGAGGATTGACCAGACATGACAGGAGAAACGCAGAAAAACCGGAGCCTCGCCGTTCATTTACCAACAACCCCCCCTCCTCGCCCCCGAATCACAGACACACACAGGGACGGGACCACCGGGTGACATTAGCAGTTCCGATTGTATGAAGAGCTTTTCGGAAGCCAATGCTCAAAGGTAATGTACCCAGCTACCGAAAGAACGCAAAAAGTCTACTCACTAGCTCTAAAAATTCTACGTCTGTCTTGCGGCATCTCAAATGATTACGCCAAAACATTAAAAAAAATAGCTGCTAAGGAAGGAAATTAACTTTAAAGTAGTGCAATGTCTTTCATTTCCAATGACATTTAAACTAAATACATAAAAAAGAAGTTTTCCTCACCTATGACCTCACCAGTCACTCCTACCAACCTGCTGGCCAAACCACGACTCCATGTTTAACACCACGACACACTCCGTGTTTAACACGCCCAGCAGCGGTCAGAGAGGGGATGGGCAACAACAGGGATTATTTCTTATTTTCCTCAGAAAAGGAAATACTAATTAAAAAGAGTCTATTCTCTGGAGATGAGACTCTTCTGGGCTTTAGGTAACCTTACTGTTCGGGACACGGGGAGCAGGGAGGGGCAGACCTTCGGAAAGATGGAGGAGGATAGCTCCTGAGCGGGGGGGGGCATGAGGAAGTACTGTGGAGCAGCCATGGCAGGGGGGTATGTGGGGGACACTTTTCTGTCCCATCCGGAGCCACTAACTGGTTCTCAGACAGGGCAGTGGCTATCTGACAGCTCATTCCTGGTCCGCCCAGCCACCCCCGGCTTCACCGTGTCTGACCGTCGGCGTCATGGTAACCGCCACAAGGCTAACGGCCAGCGGCAGATATGGCGGCGACCTTTAGCATCTGTAGCAGAGCCAGCCCGCTGAGTGTTAACAGAAAAGAACGCCCCCTTCGTGCAAAGGAGGTGAACAGCAGAGGCATAAATGATTGTCAAAGTGGATTTACCAAAAAAAAAAAAAAAAACCTTTTAAACATTCCTTTCTTGTGAGCCCTTTTGGATCAGGGCAGATTCCCGAAGCTCGGGATCCCATCGAGGTGGGAAAAGCAGCGGGGCGCCCCAATGCCCCCCCCCCATGTCCACCATTAGGAAAAAAAAATGTCATTTTGCATATATGAAGAAGCAGAACATTAAGTAGCTGAGATGGGGGTGGGTAGATGCGGGGGGGCGGGGCATTATTCCCATGCGCTGGGTGGGGGCCAGCAAAGAAGCGTGTCTGCCCCCTCTCTTCTTCCTCGCCACCCCTTATCCGCCTCTCTCTTTACGGAGACACATCATCCTCTTCCTTCAAAAGGCCAGTTGAAACATGTTACATCATGATATATAAAGGTGTGCGTGTGTGTGTATATATATATATATATATATATGTAATATATATATACACACACACATATATGTGTATATACTGTATGTGTATACAGATTTGTGTTTCCCTCCTGCATCGCATCCAAAATTCCAGAAAACAGTTATAATCACAAATTCATGTGTTCTTGCCAATAAGTGTTCTTCAGTTCCCCAGGTACCAGGACTGAAAGAGAGAAGGAATAAAAGATATAGGTCAACGATCAGGGCGAGGATCCTTCTGGAATAGGGCTTCACTGACAGACAGAGACACAGACACACACAGAGTGCATGTTTTCATATCTTGGTGGAGACCATCCATTCATTTCTACTGGCATAATTCTAATCCCATCAATGACACCCTTAACCCCTAACCAGCCTGAATCTTATAACCACATGTAATTAAACAAAATATAAGACATATTTAGCATCATAAAAATATTTGACATTTTCAGTTTCTTCATTAGTCCCAGATTTTCATAAATCTGAATTCCCCCTTGTGGGGACCGAAAAATGCCCCCCACACCATCAAAATAACAGGTTTTTATCACACTGTTGGGACATTTGGTCCCTATAATGTAATATATACATAAGTACAGACACACATACACACACAAACACACCCACACACACACAGCTGGAGCAACTGGAGGGTTAGAAATGCACAGAACAGAAAGTGGTGCCGCCTCAAGGTGTGTGTGTGTGTGGGGGGAGGTGGTGGTTTACGCACCTGCACGCACAGCTGTGCCCCCGATGGCGGGGAGGTGGCACACTGTTAGCGGATTAGGTTAACGGCGGGGGTTAATGTTTCCCGTAATGACATTAGCGAGTATCAGGCCGCGTGGGGGGGAGTCGGCCCACTCTTCCAGCACGCCGTCACACTCGGAGACCTTGAGGAGACTCAGCTGGGTCTCCGTCTACGTTTTTAATTAAATTACCATGGAAATATAATGGAGGAAACAGCCCCCGGCCGCTCTCACCTGAAAGGGCTGATTCTTTAAGAGAGAGAGACAGTGTATGTGTGTACTGACGGGACTCTCTCATTAATTACCTTTCCTAACAAAAGGTGGCTGCTGCCTGTTTGTCATTAGATGTCATGTGAGTGTAGTCAGGGTGGAGCAAACGGCCGCGTTTTTAATTAAAACTGCAGATGAAAGGCGCTGCTGCTGCCACAATGGGCCGATTCTTCCAGGCGGCGCATCTGAGCATAAGTTCGAGCTCCAGAGCTCTAAAACGCCTCTAACCACACCCTCACCCCAACATAATCAGAAATTAACTTATTTTATTACTTAATTTATGAGATGGTTTCATCTAAAACAACGTAGAATGGAGAAAGCAGGGACAGTAGCTTGGCGTAAAGGGCCTTTTCCCAGAACCAAAAATCATACAGTCGACTCCGGGACTTGAACCAGCAACCTTCCCATCACAGGGGCAATGTCTGAACCCACAGGGCCACACCCCCTCCTTCAGGGGCCAGGCCATGCTGTAAATCACGGGTGTCCATCACCTCTGGGGGAAGTTGATAGAGCAATTGTTGGGTTGTCTGTAGATCTGTAGGGCATTTCATAAATTGGAGAGATACTGGTGTTATAGGTAGGTCTACATCAAGAAAAACAAATACGACTCCCACCCCACTTCAAGTGAAAAATACTGAGGGAGGACCCCCCCTGCAGAGAGGGGAACATGAATGTGGTCCAGCTCCTTGCTTCTTAGCTACTAATGTGATCACACACTGGTGGTGGGGGTCCCTGGCTCTGCTTTCATCTCAGTGTCTCGGCTGTAAATAATGAACCACCATCCTTCCCAAATATTTATCCCGGTCCCCCCCCACTGGCCGATGCAGGACTTGTCTTCTCCCCTAAAATCCTCAGAACATTTAGTCCAGTCTGCTGGAAGAACGGGAAAAACATCAGCCATTAAAAATAAGGGAGGTATAAAAGCGACGTGAGATCACAGCAGGAATCGATCAGAGCCGTTTAAAAACACGTCCTAATAGGAGCCTGGCTTCGTCTTGCTGCTCCCAGAAGTGTTCCTAAAAGTCAACGGAGCGAGGTTTCTTCAAATCCCGGCCATTTCCCACCCATCCCAATCTTTTTTCCCCATCGAGGTTTAAACTATTTTAACAGTTCCCCCCCTTACCCAAGCGGACCGCAGAACTGGACGCTTTTCCACTGATCTCGTAAAATGGTGAGGTGGTAGTGGGAAGGAGTGGGTGGGAGTGAGCTTACTCCTCATTACGACAGGGAGTGAAAAACCAGAAGTCTCCAGCTTCAGGCTCCGCCCTCCCCCCAACCCAGCCAATCCTCTTTGGGACCCAGCGTGACATCTCGCACCCAGGATGGTGAGCCGGGCCTGGGGACCACACAGCAGCATGTAGATCGAGGAGGATGACCCAGTGGGCAGGAGCCCGCTCCGGTTACACTAACTTACGGCACGGGCAGAACCCCCACGCAAACGATCTGGGAGTATTTCCGGGATAACGTACAGCCTCTGGAGGCTACCAACACGTTAGTACGTGATTTTATTGGAAATACGGTGTGATAGAAGGTGTACATCGCATGGGCTTGTATATTCCAACTGAGACCTGTCGTTCATGATTTATAAGTGTTAAGTACATCTCCCGCCATACCACCACCAGGGGGAGCCACTACCCCCAATCATTCTGGGGAGGCTGCCTGACAAACCTTTCCACATCAAGGGTTATCCTGCTGTTCCGGTCTCTCATTTCGGAGCTTGTAGCTGGACAATTTGTGCCATGAGCTTCCCACAGAGAGCTTTGATCGCACATCCGGACTGGGCCCCCTTCCCAGTCGCTCAGGCAGACGGCATCCAGGTAAGCAGTTGACACGGACATTGGGTTCTGAGACAGATGCTGCCCGGGCCCGTCGCTCTCTGCTTGCCACTCCCGTCGCACCATAAGTATTTTGGTCATTTCCGTAAACATCTACAGACACAGTGTCCAACTACCCCGAAAAAATAGACAGCAATATATGAAATTTGGCTGGTTATCCAGGTTCAAATCTGTCTGGGGAAAAAAAAATCATTCATCCCAGCAGGTGGCAGGCTGGCACAAGTCCCGCTCTTGAGCCGCCCGGGCTTGGCATTTACGCTGGGGGCAAGTTCGAGGGCGATGCGGTTCAGCATGACGCATCGCTCCACATCAAGGGCAGGAAGATTTGGCCGGGAACAAAAACTAAAGGACCTGAAATGGTATTAATGACAGCTTTATACTTGAATGTCATGGCATGGATAACTGTCACATTAATTTATTACTTTTATCCTGTGAAAGGCATTGACGGCTCTGGTTCCGCATACCAGCCCGCACACATGTATTTTGGAGAAATTCTGCGGAATTGGGTAATCCTGGACACAGGTCAATGTGGCCGAGGGCTAATACCAAGCCCACACTCTGCCAAAGAGCTGGAACTAATTAATGACATGTCATTCTTTGGCAGGCCCTAGAAAGGAGTCCACGCAAGTAAGAAAAAACCTCTGGAAAGCCGCTGGTGGTTAATGCGAAAACCCTTTGTTGACGTAGCCTCTCTTAAGGAGCTTGGTAATTTGCGGCTCGCTTTGCCAGCTGCCCCGGTTCTCCCCAAGAGCGACATCGTGGCCGGGCGTCCCATTATGTGGATCGATTCGCTGTGCCGCCCGCTTCCCACAGATCTACCAGTCACCTGATCTGCGCCCAGACATCGGCATGGTAGCTGCAGAATTGCTCTGGGCTACGTAAAGCCCCCGAGAGCCCATGCAGGAGGGATCCTGACCACGGTGCTCACCAAAGCCTGTTTCTGTTTATTAGGGCATGTTTATAGCTCCAGTAAAGGAGTTCCTTGTCTTGAGATTGTGTAAGCGTCTCAGTTTTGATGAGGAGGGGACAGGTCAGAAGCATAGCTTGCGGCATGATGATGAGGAATTATGCGGCGTAAACGTCTCGGTACAACTTGGCTGGCTCAACAAAGGCCCAGGCTGGAGAGCAGAAAGTGCAGCCGAACTGGGCTAAGCGCTGGGACCAGCTGCTCCATCCATCTCCTCTCTGCTGGTCTCGCTGCACCACCTGTAACATATATTTACTGGTCCCTTCACCTTTATGCGCTCCGGTGCCGAGTTCTGTCCATAAGGCTCAGACAACTGTCTCCAGTTATCGGGAGGGTCCACGCCCGCGGGGGGGGGGGGGGGGGGGGGGGGGGGGGGGGGGGGGGGGGGGGGGGGGGGGGGGGGGGGGGGGGGGGG
>JABFDZ020000047.1:3592535-3602958 GCA_019775955.2 Pollimyrus isidori | reverse complement strand
TCATATATATATATAGTGACAGAAAAGACTGAAAAGATTGGACATAATTAGATGAGATCAGAGCTTTTTCCCGTATTAGTTACAGTAAAGGGCTGTTCAGACTAGCTTTGTGACACTTGATGCATGCGAGAAATTAACAAAACGTCCTTTAGCTGCTGAGATATGAGTTACCCTGAGAACTCAGAGCTGGAAGGCAGCAACACAAAAAGTGCTCTGAGACAGCCGTGCGCTACTTTCAAATCCTCCCAGAACTGGCGGCCTAGCTGGTCATGGTGGAAATGTATACTGTGAACCAGGTTAGGCAACAAAACCTGGATTATAGAAATTTGCACATTTTATTAAATTCCTAAAAGATGACCTACGGATACACGATGAAGACGCCTCAAGAAACTTTTAACTCCCAGCTAAATTCATCTCTATTTTGTATCACACTTAGTCCATTATACTGCGAAACGCTGCTAATAAAAAGTGCCGCACAAAGAGAACTATAGTCTGGTGCTGATATAATATGTAAACACTTTAGTTTCGGACCCTCCCGATGCCTCCAACAGAAAGTCCTGTGCGCAGTGACCCAACTGTCAGTGCTCACACGACGGCGTGTTACACGCTGCAGGAAGACTTCTCTGCAACGCTCACCATATCCATACCCGGTATTTGCGGTGTGATAAACATAAAATCAAGGGACTTTAATAATGTCCCTAATTCTCTAAAGGTTGCCAGGTTTATTATCGTCGAATCGAATGCGATTGTAACTTTTTCCAGTACTGTGCGTGAGAAACAAATAGAGAAGAGCTCGCGATAATTATCTATGAACTAAATGCATGTATTTAAATAACTGGAGATGATAATCAATCTATTCCATTTCAGCTTCAGATTCCGATTTCCACTGAATCATATGTAAACTACCGCGGCGTCAAGAGTAGTCTGTCACTGTGCACTCAAATTCACCGAATACTGTTATCTCAAAGGGGTGAAACGCGCTCACGCCTGCCCGGCGGTGGCGAAGAGGCGCTTCGCGGGGTGGCAGCGCGATGATCGCCGGCCGCTTCTGTACTGTCACCGCCCGTCCCGCGCTTTTCAGAGCCCGCAGTTCAAACGAGAGGCGCTTAAGTCCTGCAGAGTGCAGATGACGCCCAAAGAACAAAAAAGAAAAATGAAAGTTTTACCTGAGTAAGACACAGCGGCGAATACATCATGTTGCAATGGGACCGACTTGGCGACTTCTAAAAGATTTATAAAGTTACTGAATCATGTCCACAAGTGATGATTACCATCATCATCCCCACATTTCACTGTCTTGAGGTTTTTTTTGTCCGTAAAAGCTTGAACAAAAAACGAATAATAAAATAGTTTCAAGAAAAACAAATAAGGAAAATTCGGATAGGTGGGTAGTTAGAAAATCTGGTCCATTTAGGAAATGGGAAAGAGTAAGAATCAAAGAATGGGAAAATGAAAAAGAGGGAGGAATTAAATGACGTTATGAAAATAGCCCATCCCAGAAAAAAAATGACTTAAAGATGCAGTATGTCCGAATTCCAACGTCCAGCAAGGTATGGTCTACGATCGGAGTACAAGTTTACTTCGTTAATGTGCCTCGCCCTGTAGATCAGGTGCAATATACGAGATATATGGATATATTTTTAAAACGCAGTTTTTTTTCCTCCAACACGCGCCCACGCGCTGTTGCTTTCCCCCTCTTTCCAAAACCAGGATGGGATCTGCTTTCTATGCACTTGTGCCGACTGCTCACATGCGTATCTCGACGTGAGCTTTATTCCGGTCACAACGCTTCGTTAAACAGGCGGTCGCTCCGCAGTTGGCGACGCACGAAGTAAAGTTTGCGGAGCTGCGAAGCCTCGTTTGACCGCACAAGTCAGTGACGTGTTACTACAGGGTACTCAGGACAGAAAACGCAAATCCGGGAATTAAGCTTCATTGCGGATCCGTCCATCAATCATCAATTATATATTATTCAACTAAATATAATCAAAAAACTATTGATGAAATTCATTAAGCGACTGCATTGCATTTATAAGGTGGAACTAAAGTACATGTAGCCTAATATTCTTTAAATACACAGAAATATGTGGAAGTTTGGTCTGCAACTCTATAACCGACCCAACAAATACATTACAAACTCTGTTCTTACACTTATTTATAAATACAAACTGCATCAACATTTGATCTTTTTAAATATTCGAATGCCAGGGTCAGTAATTTGCGAACACGACTTTCATTACTAGGAAGGAAAATCTACCGCAGCTGTTGTCGTTTTTACAAGGAAAAATGTAAGTACACGGTGTATTTCTGCATCCTCTTCTAAATTTAAAGGCATCAAGTATTTAGAGACATTTATACTGTAATTGAACGTTTTACAATCTACCAAGTATCATTTATTGGCTGAACGACTTATTTCAAAGTAAAGCTTCAGAAGTTGAATATTCATTTCAGAATTTATGACTGATGAGATAAATGGGGGTTTTTAACGTAGATTTAGACCACGTGCCAATCGAGTTTCCGACTACAGGCTTTTCGCGTCCAGTTAATAAAAGAACTGTTTATACTGTGTTAAAGATAGGAACAATAGGAACAGGGGACAGCCGAAGTTAATAGTCAAAGAATTATTCTGCAAAGTAAATTTAAATGAATATGCAAAACTAGATATGGATACCGCGACAAATTACGCTGAAAGTCATCTAAATATATTTCAGCGGTAGGTTCAACACTGAAACGTCTAGTGTGTGAATTTACATATTAGTACCCATATAGATATATTTAATAAGTTTCACACATACATTTCATATACTTCACTTCTGAAAATATTTTTTTAATAAAATATAGCATAGACAATTTAACTGACACCGATGTTAAAACAGAAATTGCCACGGATTAAGATTAAGTGCAAAAAATGATATTCAGGAATTTAGAAGGAACTGATCATCTGAAAAGGGGGGGCGATTGTTTATTTTTATTGACCTTATTGTTACTGTCCAGAATGTATTCTAATGATTTTATTTAGCCTACCTAAGTACTGCCTTAGTTTGGCTGTTTTGGCCTTCTGTGAGCTCTTTCGGAGATTTAGAATTAAGTTAAATAAAGTCATACAAGGCGTATCCATATACATCGTAAAACAGAATTTTAAAATGTAGTTTTTCTTGTCTTGCTAGGGCTTCCATTGTCACACTTGTTTCGGTTACAATAACCTCAACATTATCGGAGGAAGATTCCCCTAACCACTAATATCTGAACTGACCTTTCTCGATATGCAGCGAAAATGTACTGTCCTTATTTATTAGCTTCTCCAATAATCTGGTAACATTTTAAGATCATATGAAGGTGCGAATCGTTCCCTGTGTATGAAAACAACAAACACAGCCCCAGACACGTAAAAAAAAACCCTGCGATTATGGAAGGTGCATAGCTGTACCACATCGGCTCTCTGCCTATGACCAGCCCTTAAGAAGGAGCGCCTCTTTCGGTCTATCGTTCAAATTCAAGCCGGCGCGCCTGCAGCTGGAGCTGCGGCCATTTTCTGCCGTAACTCTGTGCTTTAGGACTGCGTTTGTCGGGCTTGAACTTCAACTTGGCCTTTAAGGTCCCGTGACCAGTTCGCGTCTATTGAGAAGTGCATTACGCTATACGTATACACAAGGGAAAATTGTTTTTAAAAAACTGATACGGCCGCGTTGATTATTATAACGTCCAAACATCTCCACACACATAAGCTACACTAGATTTGGCTGCGAGTCAACAAGAAACAAGTCATCTCCCGAGAAACAGAGCAAAGTGGTGCAATATACAGACTTATAAAGCCCAGTTAATTATCTCTTAACAGTGAACACAAGTCGGGGCCGTTCCTCTGCTGTGCCCGGTGTCATAACTACGAATAATGATCGAATTGATTTGTCAACATACCATTGTCAAATGAAACGGACAAACCCTCCCCCAAAAAGTTGTGGCTAACAGGCTCTTGCTGCACCGCAGTTCAACGCTTGGTCATCTGGTCCTTGTCGTCTTTTTTTGTTTTTTTTTGCTCCTCTATATTTCATCCATTCTTCTTGGTAAGGAAATAATCCCTTGTTGTTGTAGGCGACAAACAACCCGAGCGGAGATCAAACGGGACCGTCCGATGCGAATTCAGCCGCTTAATCCGAATCGAGCCCCTGTTTCAAGGTACAACGGGGGGGAAATGAGATCTTACAAGAATAACATACAGCTTGCATAGTGTATAGCGAGCCTGCCGTCTGCTTAACAGTATATCGCTGGATGTCTCGTCGCAGTACAGTGCTCTTGTTGGCCGTTGCTTAAAATTAGTGCTGCTTCTTCAGCCCCTTGGATTTTGCAACATTTCGCGTTTCTCTGCGTTTTATGTGGCATCGGCGTTTCTCCTTCGCGAATCGCCTCGACGTCCATGCAGACGGCCTGGGCGATGGGATCCCAGGAGATCTTACGGTCGTCTAGCGAAGGAATAGATGAAGCATAGAGGTGTGTGTGTGTGTGTGTGTGCGTGCGTGTGTGTGTGTTTATGGGGGGTTGGGGTGGTAGCGGTGGTGATGTATTAGTGTTGCACTTGATGGCGTAGTTTACAAGAAAGGGGATACATGCGAGAGATGATGTGTATTATCGGTCTGTCAGAGGAGAGGGGAGCTGGAAGGCAGCCGTGGTGATTTTAAAGTGGAGGCATAACTTAACTTGAGCATAAGTTACCCTCAGTGTTTTCACACAGGTAATGCGACACCTGTGCAATTTAGGGAGGACGGCTTCTTTACGGCGGCGCGGCTCAAACGCCGTGGTTTCCGTTTATTTACATTATAGACGAGCGGCAGTTACATAAGGACGTTGGCTTGAATCAAATTAGTCTTAAAGAAACAAACATCTTCTTTGTAACTGAATTTTGTGGCTAAACACAGACAAAACGGGCAAAAAAGGGTAAAAAAAAAAACACAAAATGTTTATCAGCTTGGGAGACACCTGCATATAGTACAAGAATCACAAAATCAAAAAAGAAAAAAAAAGGTAGTTTTGCACTTTGAAAAAAAGGATGAAGCATTAAAGTGCCATAATAGGACAGCCGTGACACTGTATACATACAAGTAAAAATACCTTTATTAGCAGGAAATATTAGATGCAGTTCCAAGTAGTATAAACCATTATATTATGAGTTAGCAGAACAACAGTTCTGAGTAAATACTTTTAAACAGGATAAAAATAAAAAGGATTATAATCAACACGTTACCTTATCAGACAGACTAACAGGCACATATATGTCCGTCATTTGCACTGATTCCACGTCAATGTCAACATATGCCGTGGAAAATCTTGTAAAAATATATTTTATACTGCAGAAAGTCCATTCTTTTAACTTAAAATAAAATACTCCATCATTAGTTTTTTAATGTTCCAGAAATTGTTAGTGATAGTAGGAAACCTACATAGACTTCGCCGGAAACGAGCAGATTTACACGCCGCGGGTTTTGCGGTTTCGCTACCAGACCCGTGTGTTTGTAAACTAAAGTGAACTGTCCACTGTATAAGACAAGCTGACCCGGCGAAAAGCATTCCGGTTTTAAAACGGCCATCGTGCCCTTATGTAGAGAAAAGTTCACGTGAATCCTGGGGCCTGTGGTGTCCTGCACTGCCGCCTCTGACAGCCAACCTGCCCTCCGGCAGACCAACTGCGCTCCTTTCCAACCGGGCAAATTATCCGCCTCGCCATTTACCGCGAAGGTGCATCCAGGACTCATTCGAGATTTTAAAATATAAGGCGAATACAGACTTGTGATCAAAACGAAGCCGTCTTTCCCTTAAGGCCTGCGTGAAATCAGCCTGCGTTCAATAATTGCTTGTATAACACACCGCGTTTATGGTACATTTATCTCATTTATCATTCACTTTCTAAATAATTGTTGGACATTTTTACATTGTAATAGACAGTTGTAATTACAAGTCGAAAATACCGAAATGTGAATGGCACAGTGAAAAGTAACAGGAGTGCAGCACCGAACACACATTTATTGGCAAGTATTGAATGGACCCCAAGTTACATAAATTAAAGAACTGTGTTTAATAAAACGCTTAGCCCGCAGTAGTGAGATGCTAAATTCAATATAAACCGAAAGGAACAAAAATCATTCTTATAGTATCAAGAAGTCCTGGAAATTCATCAAGCGTTTATTTAAGCTCACACTGAAAATATTTTTTCATCGTGCTGTTCAGATCCCACATTTCGCTACTCGCAACCCTAATAATTTTCTGTGATTTATTTTATTGTTTATAATGATCACATTCAAAATAATAAATCAGTACTGAGTCGTTCTTTAAAACCTGGTGTGGTTTTAAATTCTTCATTCTTCATTGTACTCGATAGCTGCAATTCATTTCACCATACAATTTAATTTAACCTCATCGTCAATTTAATTAATGGATTTGCAGAGCATTGTGCGTAGAGAAATTTAGCTGTTTGAAAGGGTCTGCATAGAAAAATAATTGCGTTATAACCATGGCCTTGGCTGCTGTAAAATGTTAGAAAAATGTTCATAAGTAACCTTCTTATTAACGGTATAGACTATATTTGAACACACCGAATTATCCTGACTGTTAACACATATCATTTATATAGGAAGGTATTTAACTGCATAAACTAGCACAAAAGCGCGTTTATGTCCACTATTACTGATGCAACAAGTTAAATGAACCGAGAAACTTCATTACTCACGTTTGGGAAAATTATTATTATTATTATTTATTGCAGTTAAAACCATCTAAAATGGATGAATAGATTGGAATTAAAAACAGCCTTAAGCAGTTAAGCTTTGTATTATTCTGAACGAATTGCTGGTGTTCAAAAAGAACTGACTGAGCATGTGAATCTTTAAAAAAAGGCACAATAAAAGTAAAATACTTTGGTTACTTTCTTAATGCACGCGAAGGCACATTCTGTAAAAATATCTGCTCAATTTCGGATGTATGGAAAGTCATTGCACGTTTTATAATATAATTGGTGAAAATAACATATGGGACAGCTGTATTTTGCTCCTCAGAAAACTGCGCAAAACTGCGCCAGCCGAGCGACATATGAGGCGGGACGAGCCCCTTCCGAGCGCCACCAGTGACTCCAGTTTGCACCAAAAGACCTGTGCTCTGTAGACCTACAGACAGGCTGCATTTAGGTAGCCCTCAATCTAAAATATACACTTTTTATTGTGATGAATAACATTTCATACATAAAAAAATTCCGAGGTGAGGCTGCACAGCCGTTTTTTTCTTGCTATTATTAGCGCCGTGCGGCCTTTTAAAGTTTTAACTCTCTAGCTCTGTTTAACCTTCTCAGTTTCAGTCTTAAAATACTATTTTGCAGTATAGATATGTAAGTTCTCAGAAAAGCCAAGTCACTAATTAAACTGTTCATATTCTGCATAATTTATGATTAATAAATCAAATAATGTGTTGCATCAAACGGGCCACCGGCTGATTTTTAAAATTGACTTTTTTATTTACTGCACTTAAAAGCACAGCAAGACTGTGCTAAAGGTAAATTATTTGCATACATTTTTAATCTAATAAAAATGTCAAATTAATTTGTAATGGTAATAATATACTCCTGCAAAATCTCCATAATTATTGATATAATTAGAATCACGCCAGGTGCAGAATCACTGGTTATTCTTGGAATAAACGTCCCTTTAAGATCCTTACAGTTGACTCTCAGCCAGCAGCAGCAGAGAGTCTCTGCTCTCCTTTCTCTGTCTGCCCACACTTTCCCTCCTCAGACGCTCACACTGTGCGAATGAACTGGAGCAACTTAAACTTGAAAGACGCTGTGAAAGTAGCAACTCTGTTTGTTTCACAATAACACTCTGGGTTTTTTTTTGTTTTTTCCCTTTGAACTGACAGTTTTCATACACATATTTCAGTTTGGATCAATCAAAATATTTACTTTGAATTCCATAAACATTTCAGAGTATAAAATATCCCAGTAATACTATCAGTGATTGATAACAATAACAATACTAAGCATCCTGTTATTAGTAGTAGTGTTGTTGTTGTTGTTGTTGTTGTTGCTTGTCATATCCGCACTGCATTTGCCGCCACGTTGCCACATCACCCTAATTCAGACCCCTGGCATTGCAGTTTGCCAGCATGGGGCCTGGCTGTCCTAAGGGAAGAGTTTCATTACAAAGAATTACTTCCTTATTCTCCCAGCTTTGGATGGCTGCCTCTGGACAGGGGCTGTGCCGGCAGCAAAGGCGCTTCCTGTCAGGGCTGGGAAGGGCCGGGAAAGGCTGCTGGATGCAGGGCTGGGAAAGGCTGCTGGATGCAGGGCTGGGAAAGGCTGCTGGATGCAGGGCTGGGAAAGGCTGCTGGATGCAGGGCCGGGAAAGGCTGCTGGATGCAGGGCCGGGCATCACGCCGGCTCTCACCACACGTGTCACCGGCATAGCTATTTAGCCATGGTAAACACACTCGCAGCGGAATGAGTCAGCCAGCTAAAATATGTGTTCATCTTCCAACCATGCATCCAGCAGAGGGTCGGAGAGGGGGTCTGGACCTCATCCGAGGCAGCGTGGGACACAGAAAAAAATGAACAAATGAAAATCTCTAAATCTGTCAGTCATTTTCTCAAGGTCAGGAGTCGGTCCATACAGAATTGTATAGTCATCGGCGTTATATAGCTATACTTATATTTGGCAGAATTCTATCTTTCAATAAAATGTTTCTCAAACTGAATTAAACCAGCTTGTGGGGGATGAACATGGGCAGGAATTTTGAGAATCTGGTCTCCATGTTGTGTTCCAATCCAGGGGAGATACCAACATCTCCGGCAAGGATCTTTGCATGAAACAAACTCAAAAACAGCTAGAATAATAATGTGGAGACATATAAGCTCTTACACAAATGATACAGTTGAATTTTAAGAGTTTTCCCAACTGCAGAGATTATTGTAGAAGAACTTCCGATACGCTTGGAATTCCAGCTACGGACTGAACAGCAAATCCCTCTCTTATCTGATGATTGATATGAAAGGATAGGAGCAAAATATCAGGTCCTCCAGGTGCCGGAATTTCTAGAGCAGGAGGCAGACAGGAGGCTTTCAAGTCGCCTGAATATAATCCAGAAAGATGGGAGCAGGCCTTGGCGGCCTGCTGAGCCAGGAGGGCCTGTGACATCACCCTGCCGTTTGTGACGGCCATGTCAGGGACTCCGGGCTTCTGCTGCTTTGGTGCCAATTTGCCTCTCGGGCTGGTTGCAAAGGATATGCACCTGCTTTTATGAGGTGGCCTGGCCATCTCCCTGGAAACGGAGCCCCCTCCCACCGCCCCTGTCTTCCCTGGGAGTTCTCAGTTTACCCCGTCACCTATTGCTTACATTTTTTTGTTACGATTTTTTTGTTTTTGGACCTCATTTCCAGGTCACTTTCCAAAGCAGCAGCGATAAGAGCCACTCAGAGAAATTACTCATTGCCAGGTTAGTAAACAGCAGGTGAAAGTACACGTTTGCGCTTCTGACGGCGCCGGCACCGGTGTGATGGGGCCTCAGAACCTCCACTCCGGCATCATCCTGCCGCGGAGCCATTTGCAGCTCCGAGAAGTGCCGTCTAAGTGGGCAATCGAGACGGCGTGGATTCAAGGCCGGGTCACGGCGCTCATTTACAAACACAGGGGTAGACAGCGGATCACTGCTGCAGTCCCCATTATGTCCACGGCCAGGGGCTCTGGGTTACGAATCGGAATGTGGTGCCATTGTGTGAAGTTGTCCGAGTGAATAAAAACATTCCTGAAATGTGTCCAGGAGCACTGGGTGTTGGAGATCGCGGTTACGGGGAGAAAGTGGCTGGCGTCGGCTGATCCTCGGCACAGGTCGGAAGGCGTGCCGCCTGGTGACTCCCACGGGAGCGTGTAGCGGCTTATTCAGCCAGGGCTGGGGGGATGGGGGGGTGGAGTCTGCAATGCTACTAGGTAAAAGGTCATGCTGTATAATTGTGTGGCATTATTGACATGGTTATTTGTAGGGACTTTTTTAGTCCATTGTAATCATGTTAGATATTCAGCGTAAGTAACTCTTTCCCTCAGAGGAATAGCAGCAGAAGGGTCACGGATGAGGCCGTGATCAGGGTCCCTGTCTCCCATTTTGTTACCCGAACTTGTCTGCGAAATTTAAGAACCGAAATTTTCAACCATCTGCAATTCTGCAGGTAGGATATTTAAAGACGTGAAGCTGGCACTGTCCCCTCCCTAATTTTAAGGGGAATCACAAAACATAAAAATAGGAGAAATTATGCCGTTTAAAGAACTTGAATAAATGAAAGAAAATATGGTATTCACTCTCAAAAATGGCAATAATTACTTGATGCACTTCTAGTAGTGTTTTACCAAACAACTGGTCTCATTGTGAGAGAAGAGCAGTTTTTTTTATTATTTACCTT
>JABFDZ020000047.1:3568970-3581266 GCA_019775955.2 Pollimyrus isidori | reverse complement strand
CCCCCCCCCCCCCCCCCCCCCCCCCCCCCCCCCCCCCCCCCCCCCCCCCCCCCCCCCCCCCCCCCCCCCCCCATTAACATCTTCCACCTACACCGTTTAGCACCACGATAAAAACTCACAAATCCACACTCGCTGCAGAAACCTAGCCCATCTGTGCCACTGGTTTATCCTGACGTACCTCCTCATGTCGACCGTGGGGGGGCGATCAGCTGGCAGCATCAAGCTGAATGGAACAATAATTCTAAGGCAGGATTCAGGAAAG
The DNA here is from genome assembly GCA_019775955.2 of Pollimyrus isidori. Lineage (NCBI taxonomy): Eukaryota > Metazoa > Chordata > Actinopteri > Osteoglossiformes > Mormyridae > Pollimyrus > Pollimyrus isidori. The sequence goes on along the minus strand of JABFDZ020000047.1, from coordinate 3,581,004 downwards.
TGAAGCTTCCCACACTTCTGAAGCTGGACAGGGTGATTCTGCCGTTGCGTGTGACTTATTGCGCTGATTAGCTCCTTAAAGAGAGCGTCTCACATTATTTTCACACTATTCATTTATTTTGACTATGTAGCTATAGGAATGGGGGATGTGTTATCTGCTCCTTTTATTAGTTAAGGGAAAATGGTTATGCTGAGTGGGACTAATGTGTTTGAATTTGTTGCATGGGGGGAGGAGTTAGATAAAGGGCAGAGAATCAGGTAGCCTCCTGTTCTGGGTTCTCGCGATTGTTCTGAAGTAATGGACACCCCAACGTGAGTAAATGAGTGAAGTCTCTTTTATTCATCACCCGTAAGCCAGCAAGCCTCGCCTTCTGAGTAGACCGGTATAGTTCTGATATTACAACTTTATAGTTCATACACTCAGAGATCACAGTCAGATAACAGATAACAAGGACTGTCCATCACCATGGTGGGGTCTCAAACCTATGACCTCCCGGCTCAGCTACTTATCAACTCTTTCATCCGAGGTGAACACTGATCCTACAGCAACAGCCATAACCTGCTATCTGCCCAACACAAGTGAAATGTCCACGTTCGTCCACAAGTCAGATGTAGGCAATATCCATCAGGCCCCCCGTGATTCAGTTAGTGCACCAATCACGCAGAAAATATTGGGGTACTGACCAAATGCCTGAAAGTTTCCCGTATCCTGTGTACACTGTGACTGTACTTCTGCATTGTCAGCTAAATACCGAAACGCCGAATCTACTCGTGGATCTTTGATGCACCACGTGACCCCCGAGCGGAAAGACGAACTTGTAATGATGCTGCTTGCCCAGGTGCCGCCTTAAGATGACAGGGACACCAAGGCAGGACAGGGACACAAAGACAGGACAGTGACACAAAGGCAGGACAGGGACACAAAGACAGGACAGGGACACCAAGGGAGGACAGGGACACAAAGACAGGACAGGGACACCAAGGCAGGACAGGGACACAAAGACAGGACAGGGACACCAAGGGAGGACAGGGACACCAAGGCAGGACAGGGACACCAAGGCAGGACAGGGACACAAAAGCAGGACAAGGACACCAAGGCAGAACAGGGACACCAAGGCAGGACAGGGACACCATGGCAGGACAGGGACACCAAGGGAGGACAGGGACACAAAGGGAGGACAGGGACACAAAGACAGGACAGGGACACAAAGGCAGGACAGGGACACCAAGGGAGGACAGGGACACAAAGACAGGACAGGGACACAAAGGCAGGACAGGGACACAAAGGCAGGACAGGGACACCAAGGGAGGACAGGGACACCAAGGCAGGACAGGGACACAAAGACAGGACAGGGATACAAAAGCAGGACTAGGACACCAAGGCAGAACAGGGACACCATGGCAGGACAGGGACACCAAGGGAGGACAGGGACACCAAGGCAGGACAGGGACACAAAAGCAGGACAAGGACACCAAGGCAGGACAGGGACACCAAGGCAGGACAGGGACACAAAGGCAGGACAGGGACACCAAGGCAGGACAGGGACACCATGGCAGGACAAGGACACAAAGGCAGGACAGGGACACAAAGGCAGGACAGGGACAGCTGAGCTTTCCACTCCAGGGAAAGCAGACCGGGAGCACCATCATCCCAGTTCACACTGTTCAGTTCCATCCTCTCCACTCAGTCTCAATTCTGTGTAGACGAACCGACTCTTACTGCTGTAGGCAGATATCCGCCCTATTTGGGTGAGGTGACAGATGGGAAGGGATCACTAACTTCTTCAGAGATAAGCATGTGAGATATGACTACAAGAACTTGGGGAAACCCAGCAAAGTGACACAAAAGTACCAGAATAAATAAATATCCAAGTACGACACGGGCGACCTCGCAGACCACAAGGAGCAAGCCGTCACAGTAGGATCAGACCGGCTGTCACAACAGCAAACACTCAAACTCCCAAGAAGCAGAAATGCGTGCAAAAAGGAAGAGAAGCTCATGTTGGTGTTAGTGACGCTCGTCCCCACGGCTACCCAGAAACCCCAGAGAGGCGAGTGATGGCGGGGACATCGCAAAAGCCAGGAAGGAGCGCTCACTCACCATCCACCACGTCTTGGCCGTCATGTCGTAGCATAGCTGCCACTTAACGGTGCCGTCCGCCGCTGCTGCCACCTTGCTGCCCGCGTGGGCCACTCCGGGCAGCTCCATGGGTGCCGGAGGGGTGTAGCTGGGGCAGATGGACGGGCGCAGGCTGTCAGAGCGACGCTGCGAGTGACAGAACAGTGACCCTCCTACCCCGGACGACACCTACCCCTCTCATCCTCACCTCCCCTGAGGTCCAGCTGGGGAGAGGCTGGGTAGTCCGCAGAGGAAGAGAGGGAGGGAGGAGGACCAAGAGACACAAGGGGGGAGGGAGAGAGAGAGAGAGAGAGAGGAGGGGAAAGATGAGGAGATTTAGAAAAGTAGCAGCAATTCGCACTTCAAAGCCAAGGCAGTAACCGGCGCTACTCGGCCGCCAGCGTGCAGACACACGCGGACGCGCAGACACACGCAGACGGACATGCACATCAGCTGTGGCGTGCAGTTGGGAGAGAAGGCATTAGCCAGGTACCTGTAGGAGGAGGGGGAGAGTCCCCCCCCCCATCTCTCTCTCTCTCTCTCTCTCTCTCTCTCTCTCTCACAAACACACACACATGCGCGCGCGCATAATAAACCGAGAATGGGATAAACATAATGAAGCCTGCTAATTAAGTTCCCCGTTACGACATGCCAGCATTACAATCGGCCTGCAGAGACGTTAAGCAGCTGTCTGAACCAACTAAAGGGACACCAGGGCTGCGTGGCGATTTCGGCGCGGGAAGACGGGGACGGGAAGGGACAGTCACTAACACACCCCCGCCTCCGACACCCCCAGGACAGCAGAACACACAGGTAGCCCCGACGGCCCCCAGAAACCCGTGATAACCACACAGCTGGAAGCAGTTAGCTGGCCCTTCCAGCTGTTTTATATGCCCACTTTTTTCAATCTTTGTACACGTGAAAGAAATGGGTTCATTACGCCCCCTCGTCAGGCTGAGGGCGGTTTGCGGTCATTTTTCATTTTTCTTTGAAACGGTGTGGAAATTGAAATGTCCCCACCTTGGTGCTCAGGACTGAGACCCCCACGCACATGAACAAACAGCAGAATCACCATGGCAATCATTCAGAATTTCAAACACCTCATTTTAATTACGGTGGGAGGCGGCTAAAGGAAGGTACTGCGCCCGACAACGGAGCCAAAGACAATTGTGAAATGTGCGTTTTTATTCTCTTATTTTAAAATAGCCTATATGGGGCACAATGGCTATATTACTCTCGCTATATTTTATATTCTTGCTGTTCACATTTTGCCCCATCAACATTTTAAATGGATGTAGGCTAAAGATGAAATTAATCCAATAAGACCGGAAAATTAACGATAATTAACAAGCCCTATTCCCTGCGTTTTAAATAACGCCACTTTACATATAGTAACTGACACATAAGCTGCTCACTCCATCGTTTTATACTTTATTTGTCTTATGCCTGCAGTTTTCGGAGTTGCCAACTAATTTTGTCAGCTGGATGCAGCGAGACATTCAATTCGAGACAAGCCTGCACACGCATTTACCTGTAGCCTATATAACAGTTGTATTACCTTGTAAACAGTCTGTATAGGTTGCAAACTACCCCAACGCTTTAGATATAGTTAATTTTAGGTTTATGACGGGGTACTATATAGATTTGCCGTAAGATTTCTTATGTGAACGTCACGCTTGATGCGTGAGAGTTGCCAAGTCTGCATTTTTTGGCAACTGCTGCACAAGAAGTTATGCCAACACAATTTCATTGTACTTATAAGTATGATAATGAAGCTTAGTAATGTTATTTTGTGCCTGCAGCTTCCGGGACAGGCTCCAAATGTCCGTGACCCTGCATAGGACAAGCGGGTATAGAAAATGGACGGATGTTTCAGTTGTTGGTAACCCAGCACTCTGCAGTATAAACAAGTATTTATACAAACATTGTAGGTGCTTTTACTCTACGTGTGCAGACAGACTACAGAAGTGAATCAGCGGTTATGCAAGACTGTGAGGGTTCACAGCAGCTGTAAATGACATTAGTGAATCTCCTGGTGACAGCTGAGGATATGAACACGACGGCGCATATCCGGCACTGATGGGCAGCAGCAACACATGGCCGGTCTGAAAGTCATTAGCATGGGCAGCGTGAACAGCAGCATCGTCGGGAGAGGGACCGGCACACGCCTTTATCAGGCTTCAAGGGGAGTCGCATTAAAGGGTGGAATGAAACCACGATCATCACGGCGCTGTGACAAGGTGCGAGTCACCGCCGTCTGGACTTACTTTCCATTTTCCAGCAGCAATGAATCACGGATTGTCCCGACACTGGCAATGGGCCGCTCTGTGTTCCACCGTGACGGCATGGTGAGGCTGTGGCAACTCTCAAACAACCCCACCGACTAGCCATTCATTTGGCCAAACCACGCAGAAAGCCATTATGTGTGCCTTCAAAGTGCAGAAGAAAGGGATGCATGCCGTGAAATGAGGCTACGCTTCACACTCCCACCCTTTTCTCAAGTATAACGCTGAGTGCGACAAATCCGCCCATCCGAGAGGCTGAACATATACAGAAAACAGCAAATATAGCCGGGTCAGTTCTGTCTGAAAGGTTTCAAAAGCAAACAGTCTATCCAAAACGGAGCAGATGACTTCTTATTACCAAGAGACTTTTGGGTTAATTCTGTTGGGCTGGTGGAGTCAACGGAGTCAACCCAAAAATTAACTCCATTAAGCATCATGTAACATATCTCGTCCGCGGCATATGTAATTTGTGGCCCAAATAGAAAGTTTTAAGTAGGTTACCTATAAGTAGAACGCATTTTTCCACAGCAAAATACATTAAAAATTTAAATAGGCCAACTGGGCTCTCAGCTAAAATAATTTCAATAAATAAACATTAATATTCACTCAACTAAATTGGTACTTGCTAGGTCATATAGCTACTAGTCACTGACATTAGCGAGTCCTATAGGCCTACTCGTTAACTGTATATCTGTACCTTTATGCTGCGATCTGAAACAGCCTCTTTAAATTAAACTTTTACTTTTAAATATTTGATGTTCAAAAACAATGATGGACCTACTATAATTTGTTTTCACCCCTTCCTCGGTCTTGTCCGTTTGATCCTAGTAGTGACTTTACATCTATCATCACTGCTCAAGCTGTAGACGCCTACAGCTATGCCTATAGTTAATAGGCCATCGTGAAGATGCTCATACAATAGGGCTTCATTGCGCACCTTTCCTTAACCTCAAGTTAATGAACATGATCAGTAAAGTGCAGCTAAGATAAGAGTTTCTGGCCTCATGGTTTACTCCCATGACATATCTTGCGATTGGGAAAGGAAATGTGCAAACATCTAAAAGCATGATTCAGTTTGGAATCGCCATCATCGTTATCATCATAATGATCGTCATCAGTACCCTTTTTACCCAGGGTGGTCACATCGGGTTTCTTTTTGAACAATCGGTGAAGATCACAAAAGAAATGGTTCTTCCGGGGTGTAAAGCCTGGTACTTGGTTTTAACACCACTTGTTTAATTGTCAACAGCTGCCTGGAAGGCAATTTAGGTTCGTGTATAACTTAGCAAGTACACTTACAGCGCGGAGCATTTAGGCTGTTCGGCTTGTTTTATTATTATAATAAAAAAAATAAACATTTGATAAGAACTACGGAGAGGATTAATAAACTTAAATCCAGCAAATCCACACGCCTCAATGTTTGTTATGACAAAATGCAGAAGTACAAATGTTTTATAATAATAAGACAATAACAAGTGGAATACGGCTATATACTGACGATATGAAAACCCTTTTAAGTGCCTTAAACCCGTAACAATATAGCTGTAGGGTAGGAAACACTCCTAAAGCGAAAGGCAGAATGTAGATCCACTTCAGAGCCTGTTCAAATAAAAATGTGAATTAAAGAAAATTATGTCCATCTGTGCAATTCCGTCCGTCTGCGCTGGTCCTCCCGTCTTACAGCGCTGATGACTGTGTTTACGCGGCCAAATTAGAGGCTCCGCGAGAGGCCGGTGCGCCGTGCCGGGTCGCGAGCCGCAGTTCCGCGGGCGGAAGGGGCCTCCCTGCGCGCGGCCAGTCCCTAGCCGGCGCTTGACAGGTAAATCACCGCGTCTCCTGCCAGGTGGGAGGTTGTTTATTTGCAAGCTGGATACCCGGGGTTGGGGGAGGAGGGGAGCCAAATGAAAAAAAAAAAACATTCAAAAGTGTGTTTCCAATCAACCCGGAGAAGCTGTAAACATGTCAGATTGCACAACAATACCTATTTTATTTATTTGGGACCTCAGGACCTATAATGATACGTTGCAGATCTGTGGACGTTTATGGAGCATACGCAAGCCGAAGCGGGGACCTGCGTCTCACGTCTCTGTGGTTCCAGTCAATCAGGCCGTGCCGGACCCCGCTTTGTTAGACGGGTGCACTGTAGCTCCCCCACGCAAGCTTTCATTTTCCGTTAACACAGACATACAGGAGACCCTATACCCACTTCGACGCTCTGAAATGCAGCCACTTATTTAGCCTCGACCGGCTGGTGGGGTGGTTCTCTTTCTCGTTCATGAGCTTCAGTGCACTGTCCTTGACATCTGCTTTACAACTTGGCTTTTGACCCGAATAAGACCGACTGACAAGCCTTGCACTTTGCTGACACTATAAATTAACTACACTCCAGACATCTTGCCCGCCCAGAAGTGTATTTTGATGCCTGCGAATCGGGAATTCGGACTAGGTGCACGTCTGTTGATTCGTGTCATCTAATTCAGTTACGAATAATAAAAGTTTCAATAAGCCTCCAGTTTCTGTTAAATAGGCTAAATAGCGTCAATTTTTGTGGTTTAATCTGCTTTTGTGAACGCACCACCGAACATCGAGTGAGGTGTGAAAGGCATCTACAGTTGCCTACGGTAGTCTGCCTGTATATTTGTCACCGATACGAATTACTAAATAATTATTAAATATATTCCAGATATTTATGACAGATACAGTGTTTGAATATATGCTCTATCTGTTGGGACTTTTATACCTAGCTATAAAGTTTATTTTTATGTTCATGTTTTAAATTCTTATTCTCTCCTTGATTAAAACAATAATTGCACGAGTGATTAGACATTTCACAGGTAGGCTATACCTCGTGTCATACCTATACACAGCAGGAAACTCCTCGGCGCTCCTACAGCAGCTCAAGCCGCGCCCCAATTAACGGCTCCGCTAATGACGTAATTTCTCCCCGTTAACTCGATAACCGCTGAAAGTCGGCGGCGGTTGACAGGCGGCCACATACAAAACATCCGCTTTCGGGTCACCATCACTGCATCCATCGGCGTTTTCGGTTTCGCGTCAGTAACAAACTTTTTTCCCCGACCGCCTGAGAATCAGTGACACGGAAAGAGGGCCACACAGGAATCACCGTTCTCAATTTTAACTTTATAATGAACGCAAATTACGCGAAAACATATAAATGAAGCTAGATATGGAGATAAAACAAAACACTAAAAAACATACAGGGGAAATAGAAGATAGAAGCAGGTCACAAGTATTCGCTTTATATAAGCCTATATGTAATATATGCATGCGCTTACTTCTTACGCATATATATATATGAAAGAGAGAAGCGTAAAATCATATCTCCAGCTGTCTTGGTGGTAAGATTTGTCACCTGAAACAAGTTTTAATAAAGGTAAACAGTTATGTAAAACAAAGTTTCACGGAACCACGATCGCATCCGCCATAAGGTGACTGGTTTCCAAGGTTGATACCGTCACGTGCTCTGCGGTTTGTAAGCCAACAACGTGCTCCAGGAAGAAAGATACAGAATTTATTGAACTGAACATCAACGTGATTGTATGTAGTGTCTCCATACACAGCATTACAGATCAGGCTGACGTATTCACAATATATACTTTAATCCCTTAAATGAGTGTTGAATTTATTTTAGTAATATGCACAAAAATAAAAATTAAAGTTCACTGTTCCCCCCCCCCCCCCCATTGAGTCCTGTAGTATTGTGAGGATGCATTTTTTCTGCGTTTCCCTTTTTTGGTGTTCATCGCTGTGCATCTACAGTGCTGGAAAGCCCTGCACAGGGCCAGGCTGACCCACATGCAAACTCAAGAGGCCCAGTGGGGGGGGGGAAACTGGGTCATGATGCCCCCACCCCATTCCAAAGCACTCGGGTGGAGCTGCACTTGCTGACTGACGGCCATCACCACTCAGGGACATGCTTCCGCAATTCCCAGTGCCCTCAGCAGAGACTCACCCCCGAGAGGAGATATTCATTTTCGGAGAACACCCCACTCCGACAACTGTGAATGGTGTGTTCCCCTTTCCCTTTAACTTCTTTCACAATCACAAAAAAATACAAAAAAAGAGGAACAGACCAATCTTTCGAAAACATTAACTGATGCAACTTGGAAATGATTCTATGCATAATCTACTGCAGTTTGTTACAATTTCCATTTCTGCAATAATAAATGCATGAAAAGGTTCCCTGTCTGTGAGATATTGGATATGGAATATTGAGATACGGAATTTGTGTTTATGAATATAAAAAGGGGGATATAGATATTTTAGCACAATCATTTTCTGTATCAAGGCTGTGATGCCCAGGACATTTCCGGTCCACCGCAGACAGGTAAATAAGATTGTCTAGGACTCAAGGAAGAGTCACAGCAAACGCACTCATGGAGAGCAGTTGGAGATGAAGTGCTCCAAAACGAGGCCTTATTGGATGGAGGAATGCCCCGCCCCCAACCAGGACAGGAGCACAGGGTCCCCTCCTCCCTTCGCTGGCCAATCCGCTGGGACGTCCAATAAGGCTCAGTTCACGGCCGCATCAGCCTCAGAGTCAGAGGAGAGGTCTGTGAAGGCAGAGTACAGCAGTTTCCTTCTGATGGCCTGGCAGACTGACATGCCTCAACTACTACATTCACACAGCGAGCTACCGGGAAGGTTTAACTGTGCTGCAATGCTTGTCCACTAGATGGCAGTGATGGACAATTTGCATCACTACCAGATTTCAAATTTACTTTAAACTTTTGAATGCCACACAAACTAAAAAAATATGCAGAAAGTCACTAGAAATACATATTTTTGGTAGTTTGTAGAAGCTGATACAAGGCATGCAAGAAGAGATGGTGGCCCTACATCGGTATTAATGTACATGACCAGTCAGGTCTTTAGACTGTTCACTGGCATGGTTCTTCAACATCCAGCTTAACAGTGTGCATCTCCCGCCTGACATACTCACGTTGCCGTATCCTGATTGGCCAGATGAGGAGGGTGCAGAGGGCCAGTGCTGCAGCAATGGCCATGCCCCCAGTGACGATCACCATGACGTTGCGGTAGTACCAAGGACCTGTCCTGTTGGCAGAAGAGATGGATTCTGGGAAATGTGAGAAACACACTGGAAAATAAATCCAGATGACCAACCGACCCTCCCAAACCAAACCTACCCAACCACAGCAAGGGCAACAAACTTCCCAGTTTATCACCATGTGGTAGTCACCTGACCACTTCCCCGCAGTCAGGTCTTGTGACCAAAAGCCACAATCACATATTTCTGTTCCTGAATAGCGTCAAGCACACCCTATAGAATCAATTCATTTTTTTTCCAAAAGACGTTGTAAATATGCTATAAGGGTCCATGTGTTCTGTGATGTCATCAGAACTTATATGATGTGGAATTGCGATGTGTGCAGCTTCTTAGGAAAACAGTAGGTTTTCTTCTCCAGTTACTGAGACATTATGTGCTATGCTGTTCACCTTTGCAGGGGCAGGTCAAAACAGCCCAAATAATTTTTAGCTAGACAATGGGACCAGGGATCAGACACATAGCGGATGGCTACATGTGGAGCCCTTCCAGTCATGTGGTGTGACAGCATGGGAGTGCAGGTAATGTGGGGCGGGGCCAAAGAAAGGGCCAGCACTTACTGGTCAGGGTGCAGGCCCTGAATGATCATGACCCCCAGGCCATTGGCCACCTTGTCCGTGAAGCTCATTGCCCCAAACACGAAGGCGCCGGTTTGCTGCAAGACACACAGGCTTCATCAGGATGGCAGGACATACAGTAGATGACCTTGGCTCCTTAAGCACATTTACGCAACTCCACATTAAAATGCAACGCCGGGGTGAGATCAGTCACCACCATCGGAAAAGGCACAAGCTCCTTGACTGATCGGGTGATTAGCTGGAGATCATGCACTTCTTAAAAGTCACGCTACACTGTGACACATCAAAGCAAGACCTGACTCAATGGGACCCAGTGTTAGTTTTGAGAGCAAGAAGCGAACTGACGACAACACAACACATGCCAATGCAACATACACATGTTCATGTGCACCAATATTAAGGTATGCATAAAGCAGGACAAAGTGTTACAGTAAAAAAGAAAAACACTGGTGACTGAGGATCTGTAATGGTTAATTAGGGCTGCACAATATCACATCTCAATATAATTGCGATTATATGCACATGCGCCAAAGAATCGTGATTATACTGCAATGTGATAATGTGCAGCCCTATTGTTAATATAACGATTACCAAAGTTAACGTTTGGTAGCCTGATGCAAAAAGTGCTGACCGTTTGATCGCCGATGAGGTCGGATGTCATGGACAGTGACATGACGAGGATGGTGGCCGAGCCGGACCCTAGCAGTACCGCGGCACCGTACACCTCCAGGCCCATGTGCGAGCTCAACAGGACCCAGTAGGAGAAGGCCATGATCAAGAGCAGGCCCACGAAATACGTCATCTGGGGGGGGGGAAGCCTCATTACCAGTCCTCATTCAAATGACAACTTTCCAGACCTTCAGAGAGAGACTTTGAACATCAAATAAAAACAGTCTAACGAACTAGGAGGAACTTTAAGCAATGACTCCTGATCTGATCTTCATAGAGGGGAAACTCACACTTTTCCCGATCAGCCTGCTGAACGGCTTCATGATCAGAGAGCAGGGGATGCCGCTGACGTACATCACCAGGGGGATGCTGGCAATGAACTTCTGCAAAAGAAGAGGGGCATTTGTTACGGGAGCCCAAGCAGGTAACTGTGTACCTGTAACTGACCAATCGGAGGAGGCCTACCTTAGGCAGCATGAGGGACTTGGTCAAGTACATGGAGATGTAGGTCTGGGAGAGGTTCACTATCAGCCTGGTGAACATGTACAGAAACGCCACCTGGAAACCACGCCAGCAAAGAGTTAAGATGCCCCTCCCATTGAACTTTCCCATGATCCACATTCACCCCTTCAGACCTAAAGAGCAGATGAGTCTCACTTGGTAAAAAGATGTCTCTTTCAGCCAGTGCTTCCACTGGAGCACCCTGGCTGGCCGAGTCACCCGCAGACCAGAAATCAGGGGCTGGTGCTCATCAGGCTCCAACATCGCCCCCTGCTGGTGGGGGTCCACCTCCCGCGTGCCCAGATGGAAGAAGATAGAGAACACTGTTCCAATACCCAACACGACGATGGCCAAGTTCTAAAAGGAACATGGAAAACCACTTAACATTTACAAGACGCAAAGCAAACAGAACGCATGATCCCCGACCGCGCCAACTGGTGTCACACCTAACTGATTTCTGACAAACACAAACACTGGAACACATGCATGCAAACAGACCTACAACTTCCCAACAGGCACACGTGAGGCACCACCATGGCTTCTCGTACCCTGAACACGGGGATGTCAAAGCGGCCCAGGTTGTCCATGATGGAGGGGTCCTCGGCTGACCCCACCTGGAAGTGGAACAGCAGCCAGGCGATGGCATAGACGGCGATATTCGCCAACACAGTGAAGGCGTACCTACCAGAAGAAACGGGGGGGGGGGGGGGGGGGGGGTTAAAACCCTGGATTTTAGGTATTTCACAGAAAAAACAAAAACCAAGGGGGCAAAAAAACCCAAAAAAGGATTGGATTGT
>JABFDZ020000047.1:3510356-3528578 GCA_019775955.2 Pollimyrus isidori | reverse complement strand
TTTTTTGTTTTTATATTTTTTTTCCAAATTTCTTTTTTTATTTTTTTGTTGTTTTTGTTTTTTTATTTTAACCGTCCCGTTTATTTTTTTTTATAAAAAAAAAAAAAAAAAAAAAAAAAAAAAAAAAAAAAAATCGACCTGAGAGCGCCATACTGTTTTAAATGTCAGTTACTCCCAATATGAACCACAGGCCATTTTAAAAATAATAATTGCAGTGAGCTGACAAGCCTGAGGCATTACCATCACTGGGCCAATGGGGGGTGGAGTGGTTACCTGTGTCCCTGACACTGGTAGAGCATCTCCACCTCCCTGAAGACACGGCTTCGGCTGTGGCCGGGCCTCTTCTCAATGATCTGGAACGACACACAGGCCACGCCCACCATGAATTGCCTGCTCCAGACCAGTCCATCCAACAGAAAGGCTTGGCCGAAGCGTGCTCCATACAGACAAGGGCTGGCTAAGATGTTCCCATGCCAGCTAATCCATGCAATGTCTACTAAAACACAGTCCTCTTCGAAAGCCCCAGAGTGAGCATCTGGGATTAACGATAGCCGGAGCGTGTTGTCACCCCGTACGGGTGCTCATTTACACCAGTCAGCAGCCGCTCGCCCCCTAGGCCACGAAAGAAGCTTTTCTCAAAACTAAGAGAAGATGTAAGCAGATGCAGGTCTAATCGACCTGGAAGCACTGATCCTGCAATGAGGTCATTATCCAGTCTAAAAGGGTGGGTGGAGGAGGGGATTTAATCAGAAGTACATCAGGTCTATAGTTTATGGCACTACATGACCGAAGATAGGAGCCGTCGGTGAGGGACACGGCACATTTTTACAGTCATAACACCATGGGATCATAAATCACTCCAGTGCGGTAAACAGGGGCCCAGAATGAGCCAACGGACTGACTGCTCCACTCACTTTCACCCGGAAGGGGGGATTGGTAGACACACAAACATATGAGCAGGGATCCGACCCCAACTCCACCCCCCTTCCCCAACGAACCAGAGAACCGACCCTGAGCCAACACCCAAACACCTCCCCCTACTTCTCAGGCTCACAAGCTTTCAGCTAACCGACAATTATGAGGGGACAAGTATTCACTAAAGCAGAATGTGCACTTCCCTTTAAGAAGGAGAGGTAAGCAAAAGCTTGAAATTTAAGGTTTATCCAAAAGCAATAAAAACATTGTCTGGAGTGAGATTCCAAACACAGACTTGTCAACACCAGACTACTTATTTCTGTAAATTCTGATGTAAGCAGACTGTGGGTTGAGGGTTTGTAAGTATCTTAAAGCAACCCTCAGAAAAAAAATAGGACACTTGCCGGAAACCAACTGTTGAATTCCTTCCCCTTTAAAAAACATAGATTGGATGTGAAAATACCTACACTCTTGACCCCGACCCCTCCCCCCTCTTGTTTTGCACTTTGGCGAAGTTGCCAGAACATACTGTTCCGCCAAAGGGCCTCCAGACGAATGACTGACAAGAAAAGGGCTGGAAGCCACCACCCCTCACTCCTGATTGGTTACCTTGCTGAGGTGACTGACAAACAGTTTTTTTCCCCTTTCCCCTCTGTGCCAAGCTTGCAGTGTATATTTACATCTGACAGCTAGGCAATAAAGGACCTCACTCCCCTCAGGATTCGGGTACATTAAGCAGTAAAGCATCCGAACAAACAAGCACTTGAAAACTACCAGGATGGCAGCCCTGCAAGCTATGCGAGCGGCTAAATGAGACAGTTTGCATGTGGCACACGACTGCACGGTGCTCAATACCACACCCGCCCCCAAGCTGGAGGCAGGGGTTCAGTTGCGCTGAAAGTCATATAAAAATGTAATGGTGCCACGGCAGTCACAAGCTAAAACTGACGCGTGCACAGAGGGGGGTCATGTGATTCTGGGGAGGGCGGGGTGGCCTCGCCTGTAAGAGTGCCACAACAGCCCATCAACCAGCACATCAACACAGCCCCCACCCCCCCTCAGCCTCAACTTCCAAGATAAATATCAGCAGAGCCCCCATCCTTCCAGCTGTGTTTATTTACAGCTCACCCCCCACATCAGGGACTTTAACCCTTAACGCCACCCAAAAATGCCCGGCGCCGTACCTTGACAGCATACTCCTTGTTTGTAATCAGGTTGACACAGGTCTGAACACGAGCATAAGCCCCCTCCCCGAGCAGCTCCTCCTGCAGCCTGTACACATCTGGGGAACGAGGGGAGATTACATTTAGTGAACAAACTAAAAAAAAAAATGTCACCCCTCCCATTCATAGAGGCTAAACCTGTGCCGTAGCATTTTAGTAATTGGGTTAATGGAACCATTGCAGGGAACATCCACTAGGGTTGGTGTATCAAGCCGAGCGGTGCACTCGCCTTCAAAGCGCCCAGAGAAGCTGTCTGTGGCCCGACACCGTTTCTTCTTCTTATTCCGCCTCTTGGCATCGGGGATGTCGATGGGCTGGCTGGTCGGCATGTCTGGGGACAGAGGACAGCAGAGAGGCACATGAGTGAATGTGTCCAGCTATAAAAAGCAGTGGCTTACAAAGGAGGTCACTGCAGAGACCTGCCCGAGCCACGGTCCTGCTTGGATTACACTCACCACGGAAACAGGGGTGACTCTCCCCTTCCCTTACATACACAGCCTTTACACTGCACATCTGCTAATCCCAAACGAACTTTGGGAAAGATCCCACTACCGCAACACTCCCCCCAGTGGACAAAAAGGGCCACTTGTGGTTAACTGCACGCCGACAGTGTGCCGAGTCTTACCGGGTCGAGAGGGGCAATCGAAATTGAAGGCGGATTCATGGAGATGGGAGCCTGTTTTGGTGAAGTCGTCCGACTCGAAGGGATTCTGACCCTTAACGGAGAGGAGCTGCACGTTAACGAAGCGGAAAGACTTCGCGCCGGAAGCAATTTACCCTTCGGCTTTATAATAACACATAACTTCGAGATTGATCATATTAGCTAACAGAAGTAACCGTGCGCGTAAACCCAATTCCACAGCATTCCAGCGGCACTCAATTCTAACATCGACCTTGCTAATGATGCTGCTACTGCTAGTGAATTCCAGCTACATACACCGAAGAGTAGATAGAGAGATAGAGGCATACACACACAGTAAAAGACATCTACAATACAAAGTCGCGACACAAACGCGAAGATACAGTAACGGCAACAGTCAACCTGTCAAATGAATATTTCAGTTTTATAGCCTGACGTTTCCTTTAAGCTCTGCTAATTGAGGACAGGAAGAGCTGCTATATGTTATATACAAATGCTGGGCGAGTGCAGTCAGACAGCAGCTGTACATTCAGGTCGGAACGCCGCAGCACTGCCGGGGTTCCCCTTATTACCCGGCCGCTTAGCTATACAAACTGCATGTTACATAGCAGAACCACAGCGTCAACTAAACCAATGAGGTATGCCTGTCACACAGGCAGAAATGCAGCGTCCACCCTCTGATACTCAGAGCAGACCTTACGTGTGATACCTTATTGGATGTGTATCAGGAGGCTGTTCAGCCCACGGTGCTCGGGCGCCTCACCTTAAACGAGCGGTGAAATCCGGTGACTTCCTTGATCTTATTCTGCACCATTTTGTCGTCGGTTGCTGGTTAGATCTGCTTCGACGGGATGTGGATGACGGAAGGTACGCTTACTCCGAAACTCGGAAAGGCGACGGAGAGATGGGGTCTGAAACCAACGTCCTGACGGCGAATCGGGCTTTTAAACCGGACTCCTACGAAACAATCATACAATGCGTCAAGATCTCAGTTAATTTCCTTTAATTATTCTGCCACGGTAAAAAGAAAAAAAATCCAAGAAAATCTCTTATGAGTTTGTATTCCTACCCTCCACCATAAAGCAATAATACATGCTGATAAAGTAAAGAAAAAGCTGGGCAAACCCCCAGACTCCTAGTTATATAGTTAAGATAACCAAATGCTAGATAGCTTGCTTTACCTTTCAAAGCTGGTTACTTTGTTTCTGCCTAGCCACTCGTGACATCCAAACCAAACGATTTTCATCTTAAAGCAACTTATAGCCATGCTAAATATTAGATGATCACGTTCAGGATTTGCAATCATGAGTTAATTTTAGCAACAGGCTCGATAGCGCACGACCTGCGCCCATATCACACGCATTAAAGGCACGTCTATCCGAACCCACTTTGTCCCAGCATTTGTCGCATTGCCGAAGCTTCCAGAGCATCCGCCACCGCTTCGGGCAGGAGCTTTATCTCCCGGCCCTTCAGGCTACAGCTCGCAGCCAGCGTCGCCTCCTTACCCCGTTCGCTGTCTTTGTAATTCCAGCCTCAAAACCGATCTCTTCCACCCACTGCCTGGACGGCCGCGATCAGCCAACGAGCGAGCAGAGCAGAGCAGAGCAGAGCAGAGCAAAGCAAATACCCCCTTGTGCTGTAATAGACGCTGCTAGAGAACCGCCGTAAAGCTTTTATATAAACTCCGGGGTCTGTCCCCGCCCACTTCTATGCGGTTAACCCCGCCCCCACACAATAAACAGCCTCAAAGCAATAGTCTACAGGCATATACCTTCAGGCACTTTTTACCCTACGAATAGGTATAAGGTGCTCTTTTGATTATTACATCAATCGTTAATCCTACTGCTAGGTAAACAATTCATTCGACCAATGCCCAGTGTACGTGCACTTTTACCGGATGGCACCATGGGTGACGCTCGATCGCTGACGTAAGACGGGAAGGCGGGCCGCTTTGTTTGTTTCGCAACTGGAGTCAGCAAAAAAGCTGAGACTGAAGTGTCTGTTTCAGTGAAACGTGCGGGGCGTGTGGAACTGTGATTGTGCCTTAACAGGAGAGAACTGGGGGAAAGATGCAAGAACAGAGCATTTTTTGGTCAACATTCTGCATAACTGCGACACATTATCGGAGAAAAAAATACCACAGGTTGTTTGTAATGACTAGAAACAGGACCGTCCGTACAGATTGTATAGATAAGAATGGCTTCTAGCGTTACATGTTATTCCACCGCCCGGATAAGCCTTTGTCAGATGAGTGGACGGATGCATGTCATTCCAGTCTAGAAATTACATATATATTTGGTGGGCGTGGACAAAGTTTCTTTTAGATGATGTCACTCAAAATACTGATGCGAGAATTGGCAGAATTGCGTCATGATTTTTCGTTCTCCATTCGAACGAGATTTTCCCCCACGTTATACTAACAATACATTTTTAAATAATAATGCATACGGATTTTGTTCTATAAAATCTTTTTAAAATAAGGAAAAACCTCAAATTGATTAAATAAATTACATGTTCGAGGTTCAGAAGAAAAAGAAATTGCAGTTAGGTCATTTAACATCTAATTTTCAAAGTATACATAGGAACATCATTTACAGAGGAAATATATAATCCATACCATAGCGTCCGAGACCAGATGATGCAATTACAGCCATAATTAAGTCAACTACAAAAGGCATTAATTTAGTCAGTGTTACAATACGAAACTTGTTGCCTTTCCTGGCTAATTTCCAAGGGAGGACAGACCATATGTTTCCATTCAGACACACTGCAATTCTGTTCACTTAAATCACGTCGCTGACGGAATACTGGCCTAGTATTTATGGAAATGTGGATTCGTACATGTCGTTTTTCTGTAAAGTACGTTTGGGGAGAGGAACGTCTTGTGACGCTGACGACTTCACTGTGTATACTGGCCCTTGTACAGACCTCTTAAAGTGTACACAAACATTACGCAAATCCTGGCCAATATATCTCACCACATGAAACTATAGTTCTCCTTTTTGAGAAAAACAAGGAATCTGGCGCAGAGTCGCTGGTATAGCCTATCTCTGAGTGCTGTGGCTGAGCTAAGCTACTGGATTTTTTTTCTCAAACATGTACATTAATTAATTCATATAAACCGCTCATTAATTAACAGTTTCTAATAAGCCAATCCCATTTTACATAGGACAAAAGTTATTGGGAGGGTGCTGGACTAGGGAACGCAAAGTGAGATATTGTGATCAAGGAGTCCTTGATTGTCGAGGCTGTCTGCAAGGCTCCTGAGACACAAATGGCTCCAGCAGAACGTGTACTGTCCCGGGCGTCGGACTCAGCGCTCACGTGGCCGTGATTTACTCTTCATGGAGGTCGCATGCTTTCCTCGAAATGGGTCCTAAGTAGCGGGGCGTTGGCGGCGTTGGGTTTCAGAAGCAATGCATCTCTGCTGCTTGGGAACGGCTCTTATCGTACTCCGAAGCAGTAACTAATTTTCTTTTCGCCCAGCATTTTCGGGGCTATATCTTCACGGGTGCAGACTGCGCCCGCAAATGTTTGCCGTTTAGAACAAAACAAGCGATAAGTTAACAGAAAATGCCACCCGAGGTATGGTGCCGGCCCCACCTCCTTATCTTAATTTATTAGTAGCAAGGACGCTACATAAGTTTCCGTGTATTAAAAACAAAAACACCCACAAATAGTTTGATAAATTAAATCAGTAAATATGTTCAACTCAGTAGACTGAAATCCATATTCATATATAGGCCCAGTATTACGTATAGCTAAACACCAAAACAGTTTTCAGTTCAAGCGTTTTGATTAATCAAAGTAAAAAATAAAATACAGTAATATAAATGCAATTCGTTAACTATAACGTAACGGTTTAAACTTCAAATAAGAATCTGACACAAAACATGATAAAATAATTCGACATTTCAAACGAACGAATACTTCTCAAATTAACACTGAACTATCTCGAAAACCCAAGAAGAACATCTCGTGAAGAATGAATCACGTCCTGCGAGCCAATGGGTGACACCAAAACAAAACCGGCTGGGATGCCGGCAGGCCCGGGACAGGGGGCCGACCCCAGTCTGCACGTCCCGGATGCAGCGCTGCTGCATGCACTGTCCCGGATGCACGACTGCGTCGCCATTCTCAAAGGAGATCCGCTTCCCCTGGAAACATACCGTTCGAGAGAGAGTAGAAAGGCACAGTAGGCTCACGTAGCTCCCCCACTTTCTGGTTTGCACCCAGTCATCATAACACTTTTGTTTTATGATCTATCCGTTTTACTTAATCTAGAATCGGCTGGTTGTTGTATCGAGTGAACACGAGTTGCACGAAAAAATGGAGGGGGTGCGGTGAAAACAATGCCGTCTACTTACGAGCTATTGCATACTGATACTAGTACAGACGAAAGGACGTTAAATGACAGACCAGTGCCTTACATTTCATTAAATCCATCCATTAAATGACCTTGAACGCACCGCGACCATGTTTACACTTTTGTGGATTCCACAGATCAAAGTTAAAGTTTCGAGTCTGTTAAATTACCTATTAATAAAAATACACGTACAATTGTATGGCGAATAATTTCAACAATGAACGTTTTTTAAAATCACACAGAGGGGCGTCAATATGCCCCCCCTCCATTTTTTGTACAATGCTGTAGTTTTCGACGGGGAGGGTGGGTCCCCGATCATATTATTGCCATCGGCTGGAAATTATATTTCGGCAGAGACACAAAAATATAGGGTCTCGTATTGGCACAAAACGGGGACGATACTGTAAAATGCGCGACAGGTGTCAACTCCAGGTTGAAAACTTCATCAAACAAGATTTGTTAGGGCCCAGGTTTAGCGGACGGAATAAGTCCGTGCATTACAGCTGTAGATAGTCCTGTCTCGGGGGTTAACGCTTTATATAACACCGCAGGCTATTAATGGAATGTTTTCCATTAATCGCCGGCGACATCTAGTGGACTTTTGGCACAATAACAAACTCCAGATATATTTATAAAGCACGTTTATTAAAAGAAAATGAATTGGACAACTGAAATGTACAACATTCTGTATATTACAAAAAAGCTATCCTTTGACAATCTGTGTCATAGAAATATTTTAAAAAAACAGAAGCCCGTCACCACAGCAATGTCAGTTAAGGATTAAAGAAATGTACCGGCCATCCAGAAATTAAAGATTGGTAAAGAAGGAGTTTCAGAATTGTAAATTACATGAAATTTAAGTGTATTTGCTTTTGAATTATGTCCCCCCTCCCCCCCCATTTTTGGATGCTTGTTCATTTGTGCACCAGTGAACACAACCAAAGAAAAAGTCAGACATAACGTGGCACCTACTATTTCTAGAACAAATCGTTAAAAAGACCACCACAGACTTTAGCTTATGTCCTCAAATAGCCTTATTCAACAAAAGCATATTTGATATAAACTTTCGCTAATGACCTTGAATTCCGTTTTGGAATGAGCAAAGTCTTTTAAGAAGCAGGTAGGATTAAGACACAATAACATGTCATTACTGACATATCCGGAAGGGGGGGCGATAAACTTTAAAGGAGCAGCAGCATTCAGCGTTTGTATTTCTGGGTTGCACAGACACTTCCTAGTCTACGAACAAAAATGATGAACAATTTAGTATTGTGCCTTACAGTACAGACAAACAACAGAAGTAGTGTTTCCATGGTAGCAGATGTGCTTACCATTAGTATGTACATATTACATACTTCTTACATTAGGTATATATTTTTGGAAAAACAATATTGCTTCTGATAGGGAAAATCTTGACAGACACTTTTAAAACAAAACTACTTAAAACTTTAAGCTCCTCAAGTAAATACATTGACTTTAATAAAATTATATGTTATTTGTACATAAGGAAATGTATGTTTATAAAAATAGACTCTCTGGTGCCTTTTCTTCTTTGGTCCCATAAAGGTTTTGCTCTCTTGTGGTTCCCTGGGGTAATGCAGGGCTGTTTGCTGTGCATAGCAGGCCAGGCCATCGTTCAGTGACACACCCGCAAAGTCATCTCTTTCTGTGAGAGGAAGAGGAGCGGGTCCAGTTAGGAGGAGAACAATGGCAGCAGACACACTGGCCCACACTGATCATAAAGCAGCAATATAAAGGCTTGTCACGGGGAAAAACAAAAACGGACTAGCATGCCTGAAACGAACATCCCATCCACCCCCAAATCTATCCAATCCCACGAGAGCAAACAGGTCAAAGGTCAGCTGTTAAGCTGCCATCCGACATGGAAAACTTCATGCTCTGATGCTCGTCTAAGGCTGTTCTGCGCTAACCAGTGTCTGCGCAGACGGACAGTCATTCTCTTTCGTTTATTATGTTTTAGTTTACTATATGACATGTTTGGCTTACACACGCAGCTGATGGCTCACATAACATCCCAAAATGATTTTCCACACATTTAACAAACATCGGTGTTGGTTTCACAGAGATAATTATCTGCCTTAGGAAGGTTAATTTTTAATGAGGCTGGTTACCAAAGTTCTTCCACCATCTGACAAGGAAAACAGACTTACAGCCTGGCTCAAAAACAGTGCATGCCTGTTGAATACAGTCAAGTCTACAGGGACTTATACAGACTAATATAGAAATTTCATAAGGCAGATGTATAGATTTCCTAATCTGAACACCCCCCATTAACAGAGACATAAAAGCAACGCATTTCAGCAGCTCCATCGTGGTTTCGTAATACCCCAGACTGTGAATAACATCTCCTGGCCTTCATGGCTGCACGAACAGCCAGCTAAGCTGGGAGGTCCTTCAGCAACCAGTTTAAATAACAGGATTGGATGTTTGCCCACAGGCCACTCCCTTGCCTATATAAAGGGAGAGCCGATAAGGACCTCAGGCTGGCTATTTGGCTGCCTGCACGAGGCATAAGCCCCCAATGGGAGATGATGGTACAGGCCCTGCCCCCTCACCAATGGTTCCAGCTCTTTGTGGTCGATGAGGTTGAACTCAGTGACGAAGTAATAGAAATGCTTGTAGCATGTGTTGACGTGGGCCTCGGCACCCATCTGGCTGACGCGGTCGAAGTGGTGGATGTAGACGTGGACGAAGACGCGGAATAGGCGTGACAGGATCTTCTTGGCTACCTGCATGAAGGTCTTGGGGAAGGGCGTACCTTGGATGGGAAAGAGGGAGCAGTGAGGCTGGGCAGGTTCTGGCACGTGAGGGGCACCGTCTCCGGGGAAGCACAGCCACAAAGCCAAGCCACGCCTTCCAGTTCCCTACCCGCCAATCATGTGACAGTAAAAGGACTCCTGGATAATCCCCTAGTCATGTGATCGTGAGCCTGGAATCACCCCAAAATCCTGTAGATGAAGAAAGCTGGATTTTCCTTTGCTTTACCAGAACTACTCTACTCTTACACAGTGAGTTGCTTCTCTGACAACCTCCTTATATGGGTGATTTATGGGTGGAACTTGGGGTAAGGCACCTGCAGTCGTCGCCCCAAGCGATTCAGCCAACATCAGAGCAGATTTTCTGTCCCGCAGGTACAGAAATTCTAATTACAGCTGCTCCTTAAATTCCTCTATCCTCCACGGTGATCGTAAACTGCGTCGTAAAACGGCCCAAATAAAAAGTGCACACACCTGAAATCACAGCAGTCAGCCTCTGGTGGGAAGGACTGCCCTGGCTTTAGATCCATCTTCGTAATCGTTAAGCAACCCAATAAACTGACCGATGATGCTTTACCATATTAACATGTATACAGGGACCCATAAATACTTCTGAATTCCCACCGTAAATACTTACTTGCCAATTGGGAATCTGAAAATGGAAACTCCTCCCACACCAGCCCGCACCACTGACACGTATGAAAGGATGTTTCCATCCCATGCTATAACTCAGCTCCATGGGGCTGCCACAGTGGCCACCTTTCAGGCCCCCCCTTACCGACATTGGTGGGGAAGATGTTTTCGTTGTTGATCTGCATCTCGATCCAGTCCATGAGCAAGCTCATGTACCGGGGCGCCGACAGGGCGGTGGGCTTCTTGTAGCGATGCTCGTCCTGCCAGCGGTACTCGTACTTGGCGCCCCCGGACATGACGGGGCAGGACTGGTCCGTGCACGAGTCGCTGATGGTCCCGTAGATGAGGTTGATGCGGTTGAAGAAGTCGACCACGTGCACGGCCACCCAGTCGTGCAGGTCCTCGCTGCGCGGCAGCTGGACCGCCTGCCGCAGGTCCAGCCCGGCGTTCAGCGACGCCTGAGCCCTCTTGTGCAGCTCGAACCGCTGGGTTCCCGGCTCGAACTTCCTCTTCGGCCGGAATGTCCTGTCCTTGTTGAAAACTTGTTTCAGTGCCAGAGACATGATTAGCGCCGTCTCCTTCGGATGCATGCAGAAGTACGTGTAGGACCTGCGGCGAACGCAAAACACTACATTTAAGCAGGTCGTGGGACGCAGTGAATGCAGTTAAATAATCCATAATCCTGCCAAAGCCAACTCTACTTTTTGTTACTGTATACATTTCCAGTTGCGGTGTAATGGACCACCACAGAGACAATCCTCTCAATACACTGCAAACCCCGTGGGAGACTGCTGGCACTCAAGGTTGGTTAAGCTGGGCTATTTTCCCAGGCACACACCTGATAATTGCAACAAGTGCATTGTTATACCAAGAAAGCCATCATAAAACAACCAAATAGACAAAGAGGATAATTATAAGATACAAAGTTTTAGCTTTGAAAGTGGGAAACAGTAACACTTTGTTTATTGCCGCTGATGATTTCAGGGGCATCTCTGAATCAATAGGTGCATTAATTACTTTGCATTAGCTCAGCGTTACAAGTCATATCGTGAAAAGTCCTTTTGTTATTAAACTGGGATGTGGCTCGGTTTCAAATTCAGAAGGAAAGCCTTTTTAATTGCACTCTCTGTTATTTTCATGTATCGAGCTGCAATTGCAGGTTGTATAATTGTTCACAGACGATGACGTGTTGCTGCAGCCAGCCAGCCTGCTAGGTGGAGAGTTAATAAGTGTTCAATGGCAGTATGCAGTCCTGATGGAAGATGGTGTCCAATGAGGCTCTAAGATACAATGGGACTAACAGGGACGTTACATAGTGGGGACAGGTTCGTATTTTGTATTACAGCTCGTCTTCTCCTCCATTGCTTTAATATTGTATTTTTTCATAGATTGGATGATGCTTCTTCAAAAAAAAGCATTTCACCCATTTTCTAGGAGAATATCAATGTACCTAATTAGAGAAAACAATTGGATAGGATTCATGTTACCAAGCAAAATCCTTAGCCAGTGTCCGCCGTTTCTCTACCGAATTAAGCACCGTTTTGCAGTACCCAGATCTTTAATCATGATGGCAAATGCCTACGCTCAATGCTATGAGATTTTTATAAGTAATTTGTCTCGCCATAACAACCATTAGAGGCATCTAGAAAACGCGAGGATGCGACCATGTAACGCATCGATGATACGCGCTCCAAGGCTGTTAATACAGTAACACTTTATTTAGACTTATCGGTCTGGAATGCAAATACAAATTTTTTAAAAGAAACTTTGTTCATTTACTAGTAGCTAAAAGGCATGCATTTGTCATAAAAAAAAACTCATGCTATGGAACGTCCCTTATTATATTAATCAAGTTTGTCCAAGAGATGTTTAAAACGTGTAATTAAACTAATATCGCACAAACTCCAGTGATGCGTGATCCACTGTTAACACTTCATTTAAAAATATTTTTCTAGACATGACACTGGAGAAACGCCGCGAAAGACAGCCTGATTCATTGAGAGCCACGTGAAAATAGCCACAATGCTGCTGCTGTTCATCACTTTGGTCATGAACAGCAACAGATGACCGGTTTATCAAGGGAAGCAGCATCCTCATCAAAAGAAAAAGTCCAAGACAAAATACACCGTGCTAAACCCCCAGGAAAAATGCAAAATATCCATCGCCCATCTACTGGCCGAAACAAGATCGGATTACGCATTCCCGGAGTTTACTTCGCAAAAGTTCAAATTACAGTTTCCTATGAATCTTTCATTGATTTAGTGGTTGCCGTCATACAGGAACCGAAAGAGAAACGTTTTCCGGGATTTTAATTTAGTCCATTTCGATGTGTTATCGGTGCTGTGATGCGGAATTAAAAGTCACGACACGCATTTCTCCAGGGAAAGCACCGTGCCAGTCCGTAAAATGCCTATAATGTATGTTTTCAATTGCGAAACTTCAGGTTCTCCTAAGAAGTAGAACTAAAACATAACATGTAACTCGGGCGGCCAGTCAATCGCCCGATCAAGTCATCGCTTGTTACTTGGTTGCACTTACATACCTCTGAAGCTAAGCCTGTTAGCTTAGCCGCGCTCCTGTCCCGCTACTCCAGTCCGCCTCCTCAGTATGCTGGATTCGCTCCTTACAAAACCAGTGTTGTATTTTTTTCTGTATCTCTGGGAAAAAACGAAACACACCGTAAATCCTTGCCAGACTTATATGTGTGCAGTACTTATAACTGGCGATACTTTTTCCCACGCACAGAGTGCAAGTTAATGCAGCACAGTGGGAATGCAGGCTCCTCCCCAAAGTGCCAGAGTACTTCCTTGGACAAAACGTAACAGTCTGCAGGGCCCGGAGCCTTAAAGACACATTTCTGCCTTAGACTATACCTAGGGATGGGCGATACCATTTTCTTCATTTCCATTTCGATCAGATTTCACTTCGAAAGGTTGGTATCGCCGATACCGATACTTTTGTGTGTGTGGGGGGTCTCCAAGTGTTTGGACCCGTTCTTATTTCTCACCCTTATGGGCGACCCTACCCAGTAGTAGCCTAGTACATGTCCTCCATGAAAAAACGGTATTTTAACGTTAGAATCAATTCTCAAAAGGAAATCATTCAGATCGAAAGAATCGATATTTTAGTATCAATCCTCGTATCCCTACCTTGGAACGACATATGACTCATCTCCGCCGTCTAAAAACTTATACTGATAAGTTAAACCAAACCACACTTCTTCACTTACATTTTTATTGTGGCTGTTTATAACAGCTATAATATAAATTTCAGCGTCAATGGAATTGGGAAATTGTAAGGTTGCAAAGCCTTATATTTTATAAACGTATGGAACTATTATATAACAGCAATCCATCTTGCATCAATTGGCTGCTAGATGATAGGTATGTTTAACAAGATGCTAAATATATACAGTTTGCAAGGTAGCTTAGAGATCTGTTAAGAAATGTGCAAGACTTTAATAATAAAGATATACATTTCACATTACATTGCTACATTTTTCTCGTTTCACCCATAAGGTAGCAAAATCATATGAATTTTGATATAATCGCTCAGCTACTAAGCAATAAATTAATAAAATACTGGTAAGTTTAATTTAAAAAAATAAGGCATTTTTCATGTTCTTGCGAAACAGAAAACACTTCTTAGTAGGCATGAGTAAAACATATAATCTGTGGTAATACCCACGGTGGTCCCCAGCAGAAGCAGGGTTAAAGAATCACGTTGTAAATGTATTTACTTCCAAAAGTGGCGCCGCCAGGCGGATTGCTTGGGGGGCAGAGTCCTTCGGTGGGGCGGCCGTGTGGGGGGAGCGCAGTCTCTTGTCCCCTCGCACCTCTCGCGATACCAATCGACCAAACTGAGGAAGGCAGTCTGATTGCGGCACGGTTGCGCTGTCTTTCGTTTTTAGTTTTACTTTTGTCTTGCACTCGTTTTATTCTCTGCACATACATACATTGGCAAATACCGATCCTGGCTTAAAGTCTCTGTTGTAGACATTTTATGGTAAGAAAATAGTTGTTTATCGTATTACGATGAGACTAATATCGGTCAATAATACTAGTATGTGGAATCGTATAGTCAACGAGAACTGTACGTTACAATAAACGGTGTTGCTTCACGTTTTGTTTGTAGCTTATCCATGGCATTAAATCCCGTGTTTGCATGCGCGGTGAGCCGCCATGCCTGTCGCTTCAGAGACTGCCCTTTGTCTGGGAGAGCGTAGCTCTCCGCGCAATTAACGGATCGCTTTTGAATAGACTAGCGAGGCCTCCGTGGGACTCGAACCGACCACCTTTCAGATACGGCATCAGCTCCAAAACCAAGCCTATACTACGCGCTTATTAACATTTCCCGATATGTGGTATATAAATGCCAGTTGGTGGGCATTTTGGGGAAGTAGTCTTCGGTAAACGGCACAATGTTTTCCAGATAGTCTGAACTCGAGAGGCTGCTCTCCTTCACCTCATCCTCCCTGGCGGCTGACAGTCATGAGCCAGAGATGTCCACCGGGGTAGTCAAGCATGAGCCATCCGCAGCCATGGAAGGTATAGCCGAGTCCTCATATAAAAATGTCAACTGTATCCACTTCTTTTCACATGCATACGCCGGGGAAAAAAACTAGTGAACATTAAGATTATAACATATTAATAGATAATTTGGGAATTAGCTGAACCCACGACTAAAGGAAAGACATAGATAGTACCATAACTGTAGACAGTGCTAGGAGCTCGTGGTTTGAAGGTTTACGTGCGTCTCCGCAGGTAGCGTTTTGCCGTGTTCCTACTACGGCTGCAAGCAGACATTTACTGACGTGCAGAAACTGAACAGCCACACGGAGTCTCACCAGATCCCAACAGAGTCTCTTCCAGGTAAGAATAAACGTTTTCCTCTTATCACGAGTCTTACAGAAGCAAAAACAAGTGGACGTGATTCTGCCCCTCCCCCTTCTTCGCGTGCTTTCGCTGTCCATACTATTCTATGTGCATTTTATCCAGACATTTAATCCCGTTATCGATGATGGGGAAATACGTTATTTTTTTTCGTGTACAGATTAGTGTTGCTGTGTTTATGTTACTTGGGGTTTAGCCGATTTTTTGGTGCCAAATAAAATCGATAAAGATTTTTACAGGAGAGGAAAACATTAGATTGTGCCTCTGCAGCAAAGAATAACCTTCATTTTGATCAAGATTTTCGTATGATTAGGTAAATTATACTTACAAAACAATGTAAAGTGAAATCATTTATGGCGATAAATGGCATAACAAAAAATTAGTTTTTACTAATTTTTAAAGCTATTACAATGACAAAAGAACAGTAGCAATACAGATATCGATAGTGTGAGCTGTGCGTATTGTGAGCTAGTGCATCGTGTGGAAGTTGTGATCCTCACTGATTTTTAGTGGGTAATACAGTATGTAGTAAGTCTCCATAACAGAAAGTGTATCTTCTGCACATAGTCTATCAAACTCAACTTGATCTTTATTCACAGGGCAGAAAGATTCCATGAAAAATACATGTTGAAAAATACATGGTGGACAGAAATAGAGTACCTGTAGTGTTTCTCTGGTGTTCTCTATTGTGAATTCACTCTAAAATGGCAGATGAAAGTGTGTGAGGATGCGTGCCGGGGATGGGAACATGAGCAGTGCAGCTCTGTGCTCCTCTCCGCCCAGGAAAGGCCTTCCAGTGCTCGTCGCTGGGGTGCAGCGGCGTTTTCCCCAACATGCAGCAGCTCATGGAACACATGCGGTCCCACTACAAGCCCAACCACTACTTCTTGTGAGTGGCCAGTAGGGGGCAGCATGCCAAAACACTTCAGTTGTTGTTACCAGGTTAAAGTCTGTGTTGAGGCTGGGTTTTATGGTGGTATGTTCAAACATACAGAATGTTTGCATTTGTCTAATCTGGATTTTGCCATCGTATGTTTTTTTTTTTCGTAATAGTGCCGGTGCATTCTTTCCATATGTTGGGCTGGTTGAGGTTAGGGTCCTGGTTAACGCTGGTCGCCTGCGCCCCCCGTTCAGGTGCGAGAGCTGCAGGGCGAAGCTTCGCTCCTATCCGGCCCTCCTGAAGCACCTGCACACCTGTGCCAAGGTGGCGAAGAACAAGGTGGCCAAAGCCGAGCCGGACATGGCCGACGGCATGGAAATGGCCCCCGACGCCACGCTGCTGTCCGCGGGGCCCCCTGAGCCTCCTGACGCCAACCAGGGTGCCATGGAGGACATGCAGGTGGATCCGGGACCGCCGGCGCCCCCCAGGGACTCCAGGCCTGGTTCTGCTGCGACCGCAGCCCCACTCCTCACCGTCTCTGTCGGCGGTCTCCCCCCGGATGGCCCCCTGGCTCCTGCCCCTGGCGCCTTCCCCCTCCTGGAGCCCCCCCCGTTCTCCCAGCAGTCACTTATTATCCCCGGGCAGCCATTGCAGGACGCTCCTCCCATGCCTTTCCCCACCTACCAGGCCCCCATGCAGTCCTCTCCAACCCCCAGCTATGGGCAGCACCAGCTTCAGCAGCAGCAGCAGCAGCGGCTTCTCCGCACTGCCGGTCCGGCCCCCCCCGGACCCCTCGCCCCCCCGGCCTCGCCGGGATCCAACGCGGTGTGGAGGAAGAACCAAGGTGAATGAGTGTCACGTGTTAGTTGTAAGGCCGCATCACGTGGCTCGTAAGGCCTGATCTGCCCGTCATTCTCGCCTAGTGTCGCTCCCACGTGATTGCAGAGGTGGGATGCCTTCTTCCACCTGGCCGTTCCCGCTGTTGAGTGAACTGTGTGTTTTGTCATGTGCACTGTCCTGCCAGACGCGCCCGGACCCCTTTTGCACAGAACGGACAGTCCTTCCAGCAGTCAGAGTATAAATACAGGTGAAATCCAGGTGAGGCACGGAGACCACAGCCCGCACACGCATAGCCAGATTCAGCACAGGACCCTCCCAGCCTGTCTCCTCTGCTTCCAGTAGAGTATTGCCTTCACCCCCAGAGGGCGCTGTCTCTCTCTCAGCCCTCAGATTGACCTTCCATCCCCCGCCACGCACTAATAAGGGCCCAGCGGCAGTAAGCCCACCCCCTGTTCTCCATTCTGTAACTCCGCGCCCTCCGCAGCAGTAGCGGCTGTCTGGCTGTGAGGTGCAGGCCGTGTGAAGTGCCTTTGGACTGGCTGCCTCGCATAGCCCGATAGCAGCCAGACTGGTTCACGGTGGTTCTGATCCGCTCCTGCCCTTGCTCTCTGCTTCAGTATGTACTAATCTCAGAACCAGCTATTATGTGAGGCCTGGTCTAGTGTCGACCTGGACCTTCAAAACTAACCCTTTCAGTTCACATAACGGCGTGCACTGGGATACTCCATACCGCGTTGTGATTAGCTTACCAGTCCGGTGGTCCTTTTGTAAACCAATGGCTTTTCAGATTATTCGAGCTGATGTTAAAGTCGATGCTGAGTGGAAACCTTGCCTGATTTGTGCTCGTGATTGCATGACCTCGTTTCCCCTCCTCCACTGGGGTCGTGGATCCATTCTTAGATTTGTTCTCATTAATTTGATCTGATGTTCCAGAATGGACCGTGGACGCCGTGGTATCCTGGGTTTGGCTGGACGACATTTCCTTGATGGTGCGTTTTCTCGTGTCTGGGGGGGGGGGGGGGGGGGGGGGGGGGGGGGGGGGGGGGGGGGGGGGGG